>VICI01002133.1:0-18047 GCA_019593645.1 Akabosia matsudoensis | reverse complement strand
AAATTGTCTATGAAAAAGGATGTCTTGAATATATTCCAAGTAGGAATGGTTGCTGGATGATTCACCTGTATAAAACGAATGCCAAGTTTGTAGCAAAAGGGTCAATCACGCTTGTCCTCCACTTTCTGGAATGCCGGTGATGGTCAAAATTGGATCCAAGGAGAGGTACAGAGTCTTGGAACAACCCTAGGCGGGCAATGACTTTGAGAAGTGTTCCACTGTGTGTGAAGTAAGCGTATACTGATGGAGCCAGTGGATCTTCTACTTTCTCTCTGACAGAAGACCAAAAAAAAGTTGATTAGAAATGTATTGCCTTTTATAGGAAATAGTTCCTGGCAGCTTTTTAGCCTACACTTTATACCTTATCTTATCCACGACATCTTCAATGGTGGGGCAAGCCTGTTCGTAAGTTAACTTGTATCCGTATCCATCAATCCAGTAGTACTCCACATCCTGTCGGTACTCTAAAACCTGGAAGTCATATTCGTCAAAGACATTACACCAAGGGCTCGGGTTGGAAGGATCCCAGGCAGACTCGAAAGCACAGGCTAAGTACATTGATTTCCGCTTGGTCTATAGTCAGTGGAGCGTTAAGTCCAAGCCGCTTTTGTATTTTGGCCAACATTTTGTTAAAAATCGGAGAGTTTTCAAAATTTACACGCTCTTGGTAAGCGGCGGGGTTCTTATCAACCTCCTTCTTCCATCGTTTGCAATCTTTGTAAAACTAACAAACATGCAAAGAAAACAAATAAATCGTCAGGAGCAGTCTTTCGTTTCTTTCATAAAGTTTAATTAATCTGTCTTTGTCTCACCCGTAAAACCGGATCAGCCTTGACTGCCTCTGGAAAGTACACATCCCTCAACTGAGCTTCATGAAAAATGCCCCTCGTAAAATGTATTGCACTCGCTTCCGCTCTCTGCGTGTTCGTAAACTTAAACTTAAAAGTGTCATTGTGATACTGATCGGCATAAACTTGAGGAAACCGCTGTTTAAATCTACGAGAAATCCCAAACAGTTCCTTTTCCCCTTGCGGCACAAGTATCTTTTCGAGATCTTCAACAGGAAGTGGGTCCGAACTCCACTCTTTCAAGTGGTTCACTTCAGCTTCACACAATTGACCTACCCCGTGATGGTGACCTTCTAAAATCCCATGTCTCAAACTAGGCAAAAGTTTTTTCATAGTTTTAATCACTTTTGAGCCCGGGTTCCTCGTTCCATGGCGTATCAAGTGCCATGCCATAACTGGCTCACACACTCCACCATGATAGTTCCTGAACGGATCACCCAAGTCCCGCTCTAAATGGTCACTTAGATATGGCGTCTTTGTGGCCATGTATTTAAAAGGATAGCTGAATCGACGGTGACATGATTGGCCGAATATAATCAAGTTTCCTCCAAAATACTGATGATATCCTATTCCAATCGCGACAGTGGTGACCACTGCAAAGATGACTTTGGTCAACATCGTATTCCCCAGGTAGGAAAAGCTTAGGACAACTCGTGGCGGAGATTTACTGGGGGATGCGTCAACAAAGATTTTGTCTCCGAGAAATTCCTCCTTGTATCTTATACGACTACCCAGCGGAGAAAGTGGTTTCGCGGTGGTCATAACAGCAGAGAACTGAGTCTGAGGAGTCTCAACTCTCCCCGCCGACATGACACCAGCAGGAGACAGGGACATGGATTGTTCTTTTTTTCACACCATTTAGCCAGGTACTCGCTTGTGGGCTCTGAGAACTTGAAGCAAGAGCAATTTTGGGACAGTGTAAATTACAGTCCCGAGAAGTCAGCAGCAGATTACCACCATTGTTTCGCGTCACAGTTTTGCGGTTTTTTGATTGTTTCTTTCGTTGCTTTCATGGTTCGTGGTTATCTTCAAGATGAAAAATGGTTAGTTTTAACAGGTAAATGTCCTGGTGAGATATGTGAAAAACATTGAGTTCAGTTATGCATACTCAACAGCCAAGCTGTATTTTAAGGATGATAACTTTTTTATTTCTTTTCCCTTATATTATTTTTATATATTTTATCTTTTTATAGCAGAAGTTAGTAACGGAAGTAAGGTAATCATTTTTAAAATATACAAATAATGGATTTTATATCTCTATACACAAAAGGGGAGTTCAGCTCATTCAGTTTACTGGTTTGAGGGGTTAACAACATCTTAATTTTCAACTCATAGTGCAATTTTTGCACTAGTGACAATTCATAAGATATGAAGTTTTTTAAACATAAATATAAATAGGCACTATATTATAGACACGTTGCTCCTGTAAAAAACATGGTCGACTACGGTTTGCAAGGGTGACTTCCGGAGCTTGAGATCACTTTGAGATGAGATAAGTACTATTTGGTATCCAAAAGCTCCTTTTGCTTCAGCTCCATTAGTTTTTCAGCCTCAGAGATAAAGTTGTCGGTGTATTTCATTATCTGACGAGAAAAAAAGAGAAAACCAGAATATAACATTTTTTTGCTGTTTTGCTATTTGGGTTATAACGGATGTGATAATTAAGAGGACGTGACTTACTTGTTGCTGCACGCTAAACACCAAATCTTCGGATAAATCTTTTTGTGACCGACAATCTTTAATAAACTTGTTCTGAACGCTTTGCATTCCCACCTTGTATTTTGAAAACAGTGCTTTTGCGTTTTTGGCTAGAGTCTCTCGATGCTCTCTTGTTACCCTGAAGGTCATTAAAGGACATGTTTTTTAATATAGTGTTCTTTATCGTTCTTTGCTGTGCGCAATAAAATGTTTTCTCTTGGCTGTAATTATCCACTTACTTTGGTAATGGCAGGTAAATAGTTGTGCCTTCCTGTTGCGGATTCAAATTCATCCCTGACTCTTCAATCGCCTTCAAAACAGGCTTGATCGCGTCCGGAAGGGACGCCAAATTCAGTATCGCCAGTTGGGGATTTTTTCGGCCGACTTGTGCCAATTCTTGAAGAGGGTACTTCTCCCCCTCAAACTCAACTTCTAAGGATTCCAGCGCACCTGGAAAGTGAGAAACATGGAAAACATAAAAAAAATGTTTGCGGTCATGCTACATGAAATTATTTTTATCTGTATATTTCAATCTATGCTTACCAGCAGCGCCCCTTATGCTCAGTTGCTTTGTAAAATCCTCCTTCATCTGGGCCATTAACTTCTCAAGATTCTTTTTAAACTTGTCTACATCAATTACCTCGGCCATTTCACTCTCATTAATTTGAACACTCGACTTTTTCGACTTTGGCTTGTCCTTGCCCTTCGCATAGTACCTCTTCACATCCGCCACTATGGCAGCTCTCGTCAGAGGTGGCACATTAGCATGCAAAAATTTTCCCAACTGCTTCAGCTCCACAAGCGGTCGACTCACGATCATCCCTCCACATTTTGTGAAAGTTCCTCCCGTGGTGAACTGGCTGGGGACGTGACTAGTCTTTCTCGACGACAATCCTGCAGCCGGGGTCAGCACAGGTGGCAGACCGACACTGAGCCGGGTCACACAGCTGGACCGTTTCGATCCAGCTGTGCTGCCGGCGAGAGAGCCGGCGCTGGGGATGACACGACGATGAGCAGCGACAGCGGCAACAACTACTGGCATTCTATGATTTAAAGCACTGATTTCACGACAATTAGAACCAAAATTACTAACACCACTACTAGTTCTTTCCGATAAAACTTTGGAGTAACCACTAGTCTCTTGTGCACGTTCACTGGTCAAACCGAAAATAGTTCTAATTTTAACACAAGTCGATTGATAAGACACACTCTGGGCAAACTTACAAACCGGTAATACTCTCACTTGCATGGTCATGCAGCGGTTTAGCTGCAGTTAAAACAAAATTATCTTTTACTCTGTGTTCAGTCCCCAACCTCCTATCAACGGATCGCTGAACATTTGACTTGGTTGTTGGTGTCCCGAGGTTTTAACTAGCCCGACTCTTTGACCTTCTCTCCCTCTTTACGTTTATCTGAAGCTGAGTTGGATACTCTTCACGATTAGCATAAAAATTGTTGTCACTCTAAAAAAAACAGGTTTAAACAAAAGAACTTTTTAAACTTTGCACAAAAATCAACTAGAAAAAAAAAATCTGGTGTAAACTTGTGTGTGTAATCTACAGCTTGTGTAGTAGTACTAAAATTTATAGTAACACATGAGCAGACTCATACTTTTTTTGCCTGAATAGAAAAAAAAAATAGTTTGGTGCTGCCACTGCAGCATAAAGTCTGAACTTGTGAACCTATCGTGGGGAAAGATGGCTTCGCCCATGAAACTCATGAATGTAATCTACAGTTGAAACAGATTCACTACTCGTTAAGAGACACAAAAATATGTAGATATTTATGCGAAAAAAATTAACTATGAAACTAAAAGTTTTGTGAGAAAAAAAAATGTACTCTGCGACAAAAGGGTTCATTCATTTGACGGGATGAGTACACGGTCAGTTTCCTTGGACCAATGACGAATGGTCAAGATATCTTGTCCAAGAAGGTCTATCCAGGAGGCAGATGAATCAAAGAAAATGAAATGGCGTATGAGAAACTGATGACTGGACACTAGCTGTTATATATGAGTGCAGATGAGGGCTTATCTTAAAAATATGCCCTAATGACGTCTTTAATATCGGTTGGGTAAACAGTAAAATACAAAGAAAACATAGAAAAAGTGGTGGAGGAGAAGGGGCTTAGGTGACGAATGATTGTTTGGACGAACGATTTTGACTGGACTAAAAGTTTATTTTTAAACAGACAGAGTTGATAAGGAAATGCACTCAAATGAGTTGTTCTTAAACGTTTATTGCAAAATGAGAAATGATTTTTGTTGTTGCCGAGTCGAGAGGTACGTGATGCCTACCACGTTGTGTTCTCTTCCATATTACAGCAAATCAAAGAATGACTTCAAAACGTTTTATTATGAATTTTATAACAATTGTGTTAGCCAATAGGGATGTGTGTGAATGAGAAGGCTATGTCATTCTTTTTTTATAACTTCCTCTTATATTTTTAATTTTTTATTGGAAATGAATATCCAATGCTCTTTGTACCTTACCGAGATGTACAAGGAAAGAGTTGAGATTGTACATGAAAATGGCGTGCTCGGCTGGTTTTAATGAATTAAAGATTTTCGTTTTATATTACATATAAAAGAGTAAATATTCAATGATACACTGTGTACAAATTGTAGTCGTCATATAATAAACCCCTGCCAGAGCCAGTAGCTTTCCATGAGCTATCAGCTATGTCAATCTTTATTGAACTGTTCTAGATCCAACCAGCCAGCCTTGTCTGTATTTACATCAAAAACAAAAATAAAATGTAAGAAGGGCCAAAAGTTAAGATGAAAACAACACATTATGTTTGCGCATATCAATGACTGTATTTATTTGTGATTATATATATATGTATAAAACCCCGATTAACTGCAACTAGGGGTAAGGGACCGTTTCGAATATTAATACGTGCACAATTTTAAATAGATTTTGAATTGTTTTTGCAACAATATTTACCTCTAGTATATACATAGCTGTTATGATTCAAATTTGTGAAAAATATATGCAAAAATAAAACGTATCACTTACTAAGAGTCCAGATAAGTTGTGAACGTTGAACGATTTTTTCTCTTCTCAGCTTACTCAATGCTGAGACTTGTTTACTTGCCACGATCCATGCGACCACTAAAAGTTAATCGGCAAGATTAGCAGCTACTTTATGAAAATACTGAAGATAAGGTTGGCTGAAGAAAATTGGTGAGAGGTGACATAATAGGTTCTGTACTCGTTGAATGTCTTAAGTCTTAACAGATCATCTTGAGTTATCTATAGACTCCAATCATCTTCCTTGATCGTCATTAGTCATAAGACGACCTAACATTCGGTCAGAGAGTGATGATTAAATGAAAAATGGCGACAGATTGCCCTATATTTACTATTTTGCAGAAAAAAGAGCCCCAGGTTATTTTGCATTGCGAATCTTTTGACCGTATGCCCAAAAATAAAGAAACTATAGTAGCCTAGGTTAAATTTATCGGGATACAGATGATTGAAGTTGTTCGTTTTCTGTTGATTTCGCAAAAATGTGGATTCCGAAAGCCCAAATATGATAAACTATCTTGTTTATTTCATCTTTTTGATGTTTTAAATGGCTTGTGATTAATCACCAAAACAATCTACGCATAAATATAGCCAATCGTTGAAATATGACCTCAAATATGTAGCTGCATTATTGACCTGTTCCTACTTGTTCTGTGAATGTTTTATTGTTTCCCTCAAACTAACACTGTGACAAATATAGGCCATGTGTACCATAGATCTCCACTTGTAAAAGATTAAAGTACAAATTATAAACTATGAGCCTTTTTATTCGTTTGTTTTCACAAGAAAGCAAAAGTATTCACTCCTCCCGTACTCCCCCTGCAACCATCGTCCAGTCCAACCACGTCAAGTATGATTTAAAGGACAGGCTAATGTTGAAAACGATCCAAAAATCGTGACAGCGATTTGATTCATGGAGAATGGAAACATTTTCTTATGAGCTACAAGATTTTCCACAGCATGAAATTTCCACTGTACATCTTGATCCTGGTGCCAGCCACCATGATAAGAGTTTCCATTGACGTACATGCGACACGCATAGTTCTCTTCTGGTAAGTAGTGTTGACCATGACATTTCTAAGTGACTCTACACATCCCCTTTCGCCTACGGCTGCTAGGAGTCTCTTGTGAATCTTGAACTGGACTGACAATGTTCTTGTTCAGATTGGTTTGTTTGCTGATGGCACGTTTGGATGGCGCTGTATTTTCAATGACTGGGTCTTCGTACCAAATTGTTTCAATGCCTGGAAGAGCCTTGGGAATGTCTTGATTAGCCTGTTTGTTGATTTTCCTGGATGTGGAAGATCGGACTCGTTGCCCATTGATGGTGAGTACGTCAGCATTCAAAGGTCGTCGATAGGATCCACGAAGGAGGGCGCTATTCAGTTGCTCCAATGCCTGGTAATTTTTTATTAATTATGGTACCTTTAGCCTTGTCCATTAATGTAAAATATGGGTACAGAATCAAATCTTCAAAAAATTTTGTCTCGGGTACTCACCTTGAAGATTACTAAAGCTGTGTCATCAAATCTCCTCTCAATAGTGTCGATTTCCTCGGCACTACACAGCCTGGCAATTTTACTAGTTTTACTTCTCCGAAAAGCAAACTCAAGGAATCCAATAGAATCTTCATCACTGCTGGACCAAGGATAGTCATCTTTACTATTGGTTTGAATTGTTCTGTACTGACGAATCTGATCCCCAGGTTGTACTCTACCCCTTTTCCCTATCATTATTTACACGGTAGATTGAACACCTCTGTTTGGTTTTTCAGTTAAAAAAGACTAAATTATACGGCGTTATCAATGCAAATTTACTCTTGGAAACTGTGGAAACTTTGGTTTTGCCATTTGGACATTAACAGCCTGTATCACACACTTCGCGCTTTATATACTGTTTGTCGACCGTTGCCAGGCTACTTTTCTAAGGAGGTGGAGTAGACAAATATCTTCTATGAGTACAGCGCTACTTGGACAGAACTGCTAATGGCAAGAAGTCATAATCATGAAGTTAGTTTATTCTGTTTCCTGTCACATGCAAGTGGGCAATTACATGGTCATTGATCTTGAGGAACACTTTAAGTTTGAAATTGTAAAGCGTCTTTTTTGCAAATTTTCATTATAAAACAAATATGCTAATGGATATCCAGAATCGTTTGAAAAATGACATCCAGGATGAAAGCATAAATTTGACAGCATATCTGTACTCCACCCGAGCTTGCTATAGGTTTTTCTTAAATTAAACTCACAATATTTCATTTTCAGCAAGCGGTTGACATCCGTTGAGTAATAGCTATCACGCAATTCATACCATTTCTTTTTATGTCCATGTAATTAACGCCTATCTTTTCATTATTCCTCGCAGTTGAATTTCAATGCATACTATTGTCATCCAAATCCAAAATCACAGCAGTACAAGAAAAAGAAAGAATACCAACAAGATAGATTACTACTTTATACTTATTTTTCTCGTGATGCGTAACGAATTTCCCTTTTCGTTTTCACCTTACATTCCACGTCCTAATTTTCTGATATGGATCACCTGCACATAATCCCGAACCCTAAAAAGTACATTTCCTCAGGTAAGAGTGTGTGAGAAGGTCCAAAATCAGAATTAAAATACGTCATGCCCGTCAACGTTTTCTTGAGAAGTTAGCAATCCTTATTAAAAATCATAATAGCTAGTCATGCATCGGAATATATTTTTGGCTTGTTACTTATTCCCCCACACACCATCTACATTTATCAACTGCAGTCCTCCAAAGAATGAAACTACTATATATAGTAGTAAGGAAGACATAACAAAAGAGAAAAAAAACCTGTGAAGGGAGCAGTGGCAAGGCCATTATTATCTTTTCCACCAAACAAACTACCAACTGCATACAGAAAGCCGCTTCTTCATTCCATCTCACGAATCCTTCTCATCAATTGCAACAGGCTCATTTTAACGTTTTTCTCCCGTCTTCAAGAAAAACAGCCTGAGCAGCTTTTTTGTCAGTTGATGATGAAGAAGCAGCTCAACTGAAAGTGTTTGATGGCTATAATGGCCAAGAAAAATGAGGGGGACTTGAAAATGTGCTGAAAAACATGAAACATAAGTTTTGTTATAATGGCTTTAAAGGCTCCAGTTTCGTACATTAAACCAGGGTTGGGCAAGCCATCTTGGGATTCCTCATCGGTTATTGAATTTTCTCTTGCTATGTCAACATACTCCAAGGAAAACTAGACTTTTAGCATTTTGAGTCAATGTTCAATAGAATAGATCATGAAAATAGATTTCATTTCATTTTATTGCCATGGAAATCAGCTAAGACTTAGAATTACATCAAGTCTGCTGTTCCTGAGTTTATGCTGTGAGGTTGGAGTTAGCACATTATGCAGCCTAGTATGGTACACACGCAAACGCAACTCTATATGGAAAAAAATTATTTATCACAATCCATTATTGTCCGTACCTCGACGCAACAGAATATTATTGCAGGGATGATTTTTTCTCTGCAAAGAAACTGTGTAAGTTTAATCTAGCATGGCGCGTACACACACTAAAACATCTTCGAAGAAGAAAAGGGACGCTATTATAATATTAAAAAGGTAAAAATGCACGACAGAAGACAAACGCTTGTCTTTTTTTTAAAGCGCTACAAGCCATTTTTCCTAACAGCGAATACCCAACCTCGCCTTTTTTCTATGCTGCAACGATTACTCTTATCAGTTGATCACATTAACAATATGACATGCAGGAATTATATATTGTGCAAAGGGGTCCATCAAGATTTTTATAGTTTCTTGGCGGACCCTTTTTTCCCTCTTTTCTTCATGCTGATGAGAGAATGGCGTTTTCTACCTGATTCGCCTTGAAGGAAACAATAAGCTGTGGCTACAAAAGCTGCAGTTTGTTATAAAAAGTCCCCCTCCAGAAGGCAAATTGAAGAGTGCAACATTCTTGTAAGAAGGGTCCACCAAAAGGGAATAAGAAAATGAACCCTCCTTTGCATTACTTTTACCCTTGACATTCTAATAACCAATAGAACTGGATTTGTGAGCCGGCGCTGTGTTACTTTTTTCCTTGTTGAGAAGCCAAAGTTGATTCATTTTTTTTCTCACTCGTAGCTTCAGTCAGGAAACAACCCAAAAGGGATTTAGACTTTCAAGGTCTCAACACGGTAGTTACAGGACAACATCAACTTGAGAGAGAAAAAAAAAGAGCTAGTTATCAAGTTGATGGTGCAAACTATTCAAAATATATTATGCACAACAGGATGCAAGCATTGGAAAAAAAGAGAAATAGTTGATGCAGTAATGTAACATTCTGAGCCTTGTTTCGTCGATGAATAAGCAATATGGCACTTGAGAGAGAGAGAGAGAGAAAAAAGGTATTAACATTCTTAAGTATTTTTGGCCGACTGCAAATGCATATTTTTCATTTGAACGTTGGAAGTTGGAACCCATGTTTTTTTCTCATGTGTGAAACGATAACAAACAGAAAAAAAAAGTTGATGATGGTATGGTCCTGCTGAACAAAGTTGGTTTACGAACAAGTTAGCAGGAGTATAAGTAAACGTCAAGTTACCACTCAAAAGGGTTGGAAATTGGAATAGAGAGAAAAAACAGTTTGAATTGTATGTTACAATGATTATTATTGCACTAGTGCAACTTGGCACTTGGGTGTGAAGTTGAGTGAAAAAGATGAAGGCTGACAAACGAAAATTATATGTGCCGTATAGCAATCATAGCAGCAACTGCGCCTGGATGGAGAGCGATCATATCTATCTTTGAAAATTAACAGTTTCTTCCGTTCAGTTGTAAAAACATTTTTGTTTTTCTTGCATAAAGAATTGTTGATGGCTTAGGTTAAGGTTTTTAATGTTGCCACATCAGTTTGTTAATCCAGAGATTCTGGCTTAGGAATAGATTTTAGTAAACCTTCAGATCAAAGAAATGTCCAGATCATGCAGACCAATCGTGGCAAGCTGTTTACTGAGTCGCAAGCAAACTTCATTGGATTTTTTGCTAGATTGTGCCACATTCCCACATCTTTTCATTAATTTCCGTTTTATGAAGTAATAATTGATTCTGATTCTAGTAATTTAAAGCATGTCCATAGCCGCTACGCATACCCCTTTTTTCACCCCTCTCATTTTTACATCTCGTCATCAAACAAGTCTAAATTCCCTGATTATCAAGTGGCATGTATTTAAACTAGATAGGCAAACATCCTCAATTTTTAACAATTACTACATTATAGATCAAACGTACTCTTTCTTACATCTCGTCATCAAACAAGTCTAAATTCCCTGATTATCAAGTGGCATGTATTTAAACTAGATAGGCAAACATCCTCAATTTTTAACAATTACTACATTATAGATCAAACGTACTCAACTGTGTAGGCAGCTCAAAAGCTTATCAGGATGTGCGTATTTGTATATGCATTTCGTAAATTCAAACACAAAGAAAAATATCATGGTACACCATTTGTGCATTTGAGCATTACATATTTTCATCCTTGCTTGGAGGATATAAGTGAATAAACATACATCCACATTTTTAAGCACCATCTTATTAGCTGTTGGTGCCATATTGGCCCAGAAAAAATATACGCAAACATCTATTATGCATCTAAAACTAACCTTACCTACCCTTACATACTTCCTTCATTTTCTTTTCTGAATACGCCACTGCACGCACGTACCAAGTGCCAGCAGAGAGCCACACAGATACGCACTTCTCTACGAAGAATATTTCACGTTTCCTTCTTTTCCTGATATCAATTTTACACAAGATTGACGTACCCGAATAAATTGTCTGAATTATATCCATATGTATGGCGAACTAAGAAAAAGAGGAAATCACATATTGCCATATACCGTATATCCATACATTGACCATATTACTCTTATATACAGCATTATATTGTGCAGCTCCTGTAGCCAAACAACTGCACCAAAAAATCCCCTTGCATTTTTCCACCCCTTCGTCGTTCTGACAAAACGCCATCCCGATCTGTGTGTGTACCTTGTCCAGAAAAAACTGCATAAAGAGAGTGTACTGCACTTTATGCGCATCTCTACAGCCTTTTAGGTACCCTATTCCGAGTTTTCTGTGGCGCAGCAGCTACCAATATCCATATTGCTCCTGCACTTTTTTCCCATTGACATAAAAAGTGCATCTTTTGTAAAGTACCATACAAAACACTAAACCAGGCTATTGGCATGAAAATGATGATCCAAAAAAAGATGAATCCGTAGTACATAACCCAACACAACCGAGTTCTTTCAACCCTGGGCAGCATTATAATGGTTTCCTTGTACATGCTTATCTTCGTATATGATCCACCCTGCATATTGCACATACACAAAAACAACCTCTGTGTGACCCTCGAAAAAAAGGCTACCATATTACTGTTAGCAATGTGTAATATTTCACTCTCGTAGTTAGTACAACACGGGAATCTTGATAATAATGGTGTGCAGTTTTTAATAGACTTGTATAAGCAGTTATGTAGCCGTCGTAATTGTATTTGCTCAAGGAAGACAGTCATTTCGCCAGAGGAATTGAAGAGACATATAAGTATTTAATTAAGAGCTCTCTTTCTCGACAGTAAAAAGAGGACGGAAGGGACCAGGCAAAGGTTGCCTTTTTACGACCAATTTTTTGTCAAGAAAATAAATCATCAATTTATCAACAGAAGTTTTAAAAGATAACCCGTTTCTAGTGTCGCAGTGTTGTAAACTAGATAAGAAGCTTTGTCAGTGCAAACTGACAAATGGAGTGGACTTTAGGTTCAGAAGTGGCGCTATGAGTATTGTGTACTTTTCAGGAGATTTTTCGATAAGAACGTAATGTTCTGCCTTGACGGCCAAATTATTTCAAATAATGTTTGCAGGAAATGATATTTTTCGTAATGTTGCAATGAAAATTTCAAGTAAAAGTTTGTGGCGCCACTAATACATGTACAATAGGCAATTAGGCACAGCGAGGCCGGCGAATATTCAAGTGACTTTTACGTGGCGCTAACACGGGTAGTGATTTCGTTGGGTGGAGTTTAGTGAATTTTTGTGTTTCAAACTATTTGCTACATTCCTACATGCAGTTAAAAAAACAAGAACCACTATCAATCAAGAAAAACAGCCAATAATAAAGATAAACTGTGAAAGGAAGTAATTTGAATACTGGACTTTTGTTGATTTGGGTGCGGTGATAAGGGCTTGAATATATGTAAATACACTTTTGGATGATAAACGACCGATAATATTATGGCAGCATCCGTAAAGTCAAAGGTAAGCTATTTCATATAATTGAATTTTCTCGTAAAAATAGTTTCTCAGCACACGTGCAATGCACACATGAAAAGTGTTTCTTCATTCCTCATTTGATTCATTCATGGTCAATTTGAAAAAAAAAATCCGGGTGTCCACTTACGAAGGCAATTTATTTTAATTTAAAACAAAAGACTGAGGAACTGGAGCAGGTAGCTCTTGCCATGATGATGATGGCCGGAGGAGAAGGAGCGACAGCAGCCGAGGTGGGAGTGAAAACACGATCTTCCTCCAGCCGTCGTTCTTCCTTACAAAGTCAGCAGAGCAATCGTCGCAGCCGAGAACCGGTTTCTGGAAACTACCCCAATAGAACGAAAGCGACACGGAGAAACCCTGACCAATCTGTAGTGGTAACTTCAATCGACCAGCTACAAGACGATTGTGAGAATAACAATGATAACGAAGACGAAGACCCTCATGATGATGCTGATCAATCACGTATGCCATTATTATTTACTTGCTCGTATTTTTAGTTTACTTTTCCGTTATGTAACGGGGTCGTTTTGTGGTCAAGTTAAAAAACATTGAGCTCTAAATCACCCTCATGATTCATATCTATAACGGTGAATCCAGCCCGCAGTTATGTATTTCTCAGGCTTGTTTAATGCTTTAGCATAATATTTCTTTTTCTCTTTAGCCACTTGTTTCATTCATTTCCCATTCACTGGGTCACGTACGGCTTGATCGTCTCAAGGGCTTATTCATAAACTTAATTTGTTTATTCTCTTTTTCATTCCAACCAGGTTCGGCCAGTGACCTGGTCGTAATTAATAAGGAAGAACCGGACGAAGCCATCGTTTGCGCGATAAATCCCCTGTCAATACAATCAGAAGTTTCTCCCGGGTCTCCTGCAGGCTCTTTGCACAGTACAAACAGCGGAAGTGGAGGTAGTGGAGGAAATGGAAACCCAGGCAGTAGTCAAGACTGTATTTACATGTCCTCATCGCGCCGAATTTTCCGACCCGAGTTCAAACAAAAAGTGCTTGATGCGTTTGCAAGTGACCCAGATTGCATTGGCAATCAACGGGCGACCGCAAGAAAGTTTGGAATACATCGAAGACAAGTTCAAAAATGGCTTCAGCAGTTGTCAACCGGAGAGCTGTCGCTGAGTAAAGTAAGAAAAGAAACGTCATATAATTTTCCCTTCATATTTTTATTGTAATTTTTTTCTATTGCATAATGCTTTTTCATGGAATTCCCTATGCGTTTTATATTGCAGTTTACTGGCACAATAAGTCCTTCATGTGTTTTATGACTGCTGCATTTTGATGAAAAACAGACTCGGTTGAAAGGATATTATGTTTTAAACATTTCTTTAAGAAATCTAATATCCTTCTTAAAAGCTATATGCCCATTGCCCGCACACCAGATATAAATTATAGATGCAAAGCAACTAAAAAAATCATATACGAAAAAGGTTGTTTGCATTTTATCTGTTTTTTCCTCCTGTGGTGTGCGTGCACGCAGGGAAAGACAAGAATGAATTACATTAGGGTAGGATAGGGACATGAAGAAAAAGCTTAAAAAACAGTATTCTCTTTTTATAGTAGTACACACAAAGAACACGCTGGTACAACGTGTTTTTCAAGAAAACGTTCTTACAAGCTTTCAATTCACACGGGAGCATTTGCTATATCTGCCAAGTTGAAGGATTAATTAAGCTTCCATCACCATCATCAGTTCGGTAAACTAGCAGGTCATGATTTGGTTAACTTGATATCTAAGTACGCTGCAATTCAGGCAAGCCAGAAGTATTTGAATTTNTTCCATCACCATCATCAGTTCGGTAAACTAGCAGGTCATGATTTGGTTAACTTGATATCTAAGTACGCTGCAATTCAGGCAAGCCAGAAGTATTTGAATTTTGGTTATAAAATTTCGTTGATAGAAAAAATGGTTGAAGTACGGATGTCACGACCGAAACATTCAAAAGACGAAGGGTAAAAAAACACGATAAAGCTTTGCAGGTAACCTAAAAAAATCAAAAGTTGGTGGGTCGGTAATCAAGGGAATCAAGAAGACACCATATTTATCTCCCGGTCTTGTTGTTTCATATTCTAACTTATAAAAATATTATGCACATACACCACTTCAGCTCAAGCAACCATTTTCACCACCTTAATGAACAAATGTGTTTGGACATGGCGTGTCTGGAAATACTGTTGTGCCAGTTTGTAATGTTGTACGCGTCTACCTTTTTTTTGCTGGTTTGATGCATAGCATATTTATCTCCGTCAGTTGCTGTCGTTTGAAAAAAAAGCGACACATTTTTTATATGCGTTTGCATAAGTATTATGTGAAGGGAGCATTATAACAACCACTATCGTTACTCTAATCACCACCACCACATACTGCATTTCCATCTATTATTGAGGCAGGACCTTGAAGTTTCAAGATGAGGGGAGAATTTTTTTCTTCGTCTTTCTTTTTTGTTTCTTTAAGAAAAAGGGCACAGCCCTTGCAAGACAAGATGGAATGTTAAAAGAGTCTTTGCTAACCTCATTATTCTGGCATCTTCCGAAAAAAAACCGTCATTTTCAGTAAAAACTGCAGAAGATGCATTATTATTATTATTACATGTCATGATGAATGCATTTTTTATGATAGTATGAAAAGGGTTTCTATCCCTTAGAAAATAATTTGAACAAGTGGATAGTAGATAGACAGAAAAGTGAGAGGGGGTATATTCATATACATTTTTTTAAAGTTAATCTTCACCCCTTCTTATGCAAAAACACGTTCTATCTATAACTTGTTGTTTTTTATTACAAGTCTTGAGACTTGTTGAAGAGAGATTTTTTTTTTCTTCAAAAAAGGTTTCGGAAACATCCGATTACTTATTGCGTGCATACTTGCACACATGAAACAACTTGGGCAAAAGTAAAGTAATAATCATTATCGTGAGGATCAACATTTTTATATTTAATGTTCCCTGATAGCTTATATTTTTCAATGTTCCTTGCTTTTTTATTGCGATGATGAGAATGACGATGCGGTTTATAACACACTCAAGTCAACAATGCGTAATAATAAATGCCAAGTCGACAACAAGTGCGTTTTGCCTTCTCTGGAAAATATGTTAGGGTAGTCAATGTGGTTCTTGCTATTACATACAACTCGTTTTTTTAAAGAGTATTAGTTTACCAGCAAGTGAACAAGATGAAGTAGTGGTGGTGGAAAAAATAGACGAGAAAAAAAAGGGAGACACACAAAAAAAAAGAGAAGCCCTGCAAGTCCTGACTTTTTTAATGGATATAACCTATATGACGCTTAGGAAATTTTTTATAGTTATAAATACACACATCTTGAAAAAAAGTTACTTGTACTGTTGAGCGAGCATCCCTTCTTGCTCAGTTTTCTGACTCCTTCATCGTCATCAGTCTTCACCATCTTTTTTTCGAAAGTCTCAGAGCTCAGTTTAGTTTTGGCTTCTTCAAGAGGACAAGCTAACTAACTCTTTCGCGTTTTGTTGCGCAACGCTTTTTGAAGGGGTAAAAATCAGTTTTGAAGATGGTCTTGAGAGAGAAAAGTGCGTTGTGAAAACCTCTGGAAGCTTGATAAGATTGGTCTTGTACAGAAAATTAATGAGTTTTTCTCTGTGTTTCAAAGTGGTTGTTGCGTCATCAAAAATATTGATAATATTTTTTGATGACATTGTTGGATCAATATGTACGAGCAATACATAAATTGGAGTTGTGCAAGCAACGGACCGAGTTGATATTGACTAAACTTTTGCACAATCGTTTAGATACATAGTCAAGCAAGACTGTGTCAGTCTTCATCAATAGGTCTTTGGATTTGAATATAACCTCTGCGCAGTTTGTTTGTGTGAAGGAGAATGTGTGTTTGTCTTTGTTAAAGAACAAAAAATACACGTACGAGTCCAAACTTATTGATAAGATTACGCATTTTATTTCTTGTAAAAATTGGTGAGAAGGAGTGTTATACCATGTGACAACATTTACGCATATGTAAACGTACAATATTTTTGAGTCATGATATCTTAATTGTTGTCCGGTTTAAAATTGAACATTGATTGCTGTGTGACATCAATTCAACTTTCATCCGTTACCGGATGCATCAATATCCAAATCTTACGTATTTTATTCACTTAAGTGGTTACTTTCAAGAAATAGTGTAACAGCTGTGGTTCGGCTAAAAACGTAAAAAGATGACTTTCATGGATTTATTTTTATCATTTGTTCGTACAAAAGTTTCTTTCTCATCAGTATCATTAGAGACCTAACCTAGGATATCCTTAGAAAGAAGAAACCTCAAGTTTGTGTTGTGCGTAGTGCGTACCACCACTGCATACAAACACGCACAGAATCTTTGTAACATTTCTCCATAAAAAAAAGTGTCTTACAAAAAACTGTGTTGCGCGACAGTCAGTGCTATGCTGTGCGAGTAAAGTCCTATTATTCCGTGAACACACTTCTTTTCTTTTACCTCCACAACCACCGATGTACCTTACAGGGTTGCACGCACCACTCGTCTTTTTTTTCTGTGCAACATTGTGGTTTCAAAGTTAAAAGTGAACTTGCTTTGTTCTTCTGGAGAAACGCGTAACAAAAAAAAATTGTCCGCCTGTGGCAATAGTCCAAAACAGGTATTGCGGAAGACTGGGCAAACGAAAGAGAATTCAAGCAGGTAAAAAAATCTTGCTGTCAAGAGAGTTTCTTACCGTCACCGTTCGCTTTTTTATGCAGCATCATGCATTCCTTATCGCAATCATCATATTACAAACCACCTCCATATAAGAATTTATAGATATAATAGGTGCACTATAGATTAGGTAATGCATAAACCCCTTCTCACCCTTCATTTCTTCCAGGCATTTCATCAGAGATAGATTGTTGAAAAAAAATCTGAGAAGGGTTAAGGTTTTTTTGCTTCCTTCCTTATATGTATATTGAACTTCCTTATAATTTAGTTACCTGTGTCGTATAATTTCTTGTTGCAATATAGATGGTTTGTGTATTTTTTGCCTTTTTAACTTGATCCATATAAAAAATGAGAAAAAAAGACGAAAGGGAAGAAAAGAGAAAAAAGGTTTCAGAAAGTTGAACCCTTCTCCTGTCCAGCATATTTATTCACTTTACTGGAGCGAAGGTGAGATGATCAATTCTGGCCGAGTGGAATAAATGCATA
>VICI01002132.1:0-18048 GCA_019593645.1 Akabosia matsudoensis | reverse complement strand
ATGATCCTCTAACATTTTTTGGCGCTTGAAGGTAAGCCCTTTACAGGTCCCCCCTGGTTCCCGAAATTATTTTATTATGGCAAAGATTGTTTATTTTTGCTAGGAACATAAATGTATATGTAGAGCCCGTAGAAATATTTTTTTACATGTTTTTTGTGTGAAGGGCAACTGCAGCAAGGTTTAACATACATGCGTATGGTACCAAAAGAAGGCGTTTTGACGCCTGTTATTTTCAAATATTTTAAATATTTTGCCTATTTCGATATTTTAAATATTTTTTTAAATATTTCAACATTTTTTAAAATATTTCAACATTTTTTAAAATATTTCAACATTTTTTGCTATCTGAGACGTGTTGAATGCTAAAATCTGCAAATTTTAGTGCAAAGAGCAATTTTTCGAAAAAACAGTACATGATACACTTTGTGTGCATAAGTGCCGATTGAAAACTGTCTCATTTAGAAAAATTAAGTTCAAAAGTTCTTCCATTAGATTATCTTCATTCTTTCTTTCCTCTCCCGCAATTTAACAAATAGACAATTTCAAAAGTACTACGCTACCTCTTCTAACTGATCCTATACCCGTTGGGGACTTGGAGTGACATTTTCGCCAAAGAACTTGTAGTGGCTGGAACCTATCAGACTTAGTCACGCTAAGCAAGGTCATGTTGGCACCACTCATGAACTGGAACTAAAACTCCAAATAATTTTCGAGGGGTCCGTATTCTTTAGGATCCATGAAATAATTTGCCTACATTAGGATCGGGAAGTCATTCAGCAAACCTAAATCTACTCTGTTTGATAGATGAACATCGTTAACAATGGGAAATCTCGATATACGTATGGTTTGTTACCATACATTGTCGCAGAAAGGCTAAATGTCAAGTCCACGGGCTTTTTAACCGCCAAAATTGCAGTAAAATATTTTGAAAAAGTTAAATATTTTTCTAAATGTTTTGCCCTTTTTTCTTAAATATTTATTTAAATATTTTGGGGCAAAAACTTAAATATTTCTACGGGCTCTTATGAGGCATATTATAACATACTGAAAGGTCAGGCTCCTAAGCTTAATTCTTAATGTTCTGGATGAAATGCGTGTCCGGACTCTTCGCACAAATGGATACTTCGCACAATGACACCTCGAACATTTTTTTCATTTTTTACTATCGTGAACTGCTTTTGTGTGTATAATCCCTCATTCGAGACCAGAAAAGAGCGGGACCTAAACTCTGCAGAAAAATATTTTTCATCGAGGAATGTATACACCTAAAATGTTTACGCCTGTCTTTTTATGTCTAGTTTTGTATAGGCGTAAGCATTTTGGATGTAACCTTTTGGGGCTTGTGTGTTAAAATTTTGGTTTAGGTGTAAACATTCTGGTTTAGGCGTAAACTTTCTGATTTGGGTGTAAACTTTCCGATATGTGTGCCAACTTTCTGATATATTTGTGTAAATTTTGAAAGTGGTCGTCCTTCATATACATATAAAATGATGCTATCATAATTTTGTGCGAATATTCTTTTATGCGAATTGTCTATCAAAAAAATTGTGCAAAGTGTCCATATGAGAAATATCATCATGCAAAGTGCCCTAGAACCGATGGGATGGAAGGTCTAGGAATGGCGATCATCAGAGGCTTTCAAGGGTTCGTACCTACATGTATTTCTACATAATCCGTACTCGGTTTCGCAGTACTTAATCCTAACGTTGCAACGTTTTATGACTCAAAAGCATTCATGTAAATTGTTTTTCTCCTGTCCACGTCTTTATTTTGTGTAAAGGCTAAAATTAAAATATTTCTTTACTTCATGGTTACCCACAGAGAAAAGACTTTGGTTCTCAATTTCCCATGTCAGCTGAAACAGGAACAGATTACACCACATGGGAATACGGATTTCTGCTTGTTGGTTTCCTTTTGCAGGATATATTCACTTCCTAAATGCTAAGTACCAAATTAAAACATAAACATACTATTTACAATCTGCTTCATTGGCTTGTACGAAGACAAGTATGAAATGAAAAAATTCAAAAGGCGAGAACTAGAACTCGGTTTGATTGAAACACACTAGTTTAAACTGAAAGTTAGACCCAACGAGATCGCGGTTTCGTTGCACTGCAAAATTAGCTTTTATGTCGCAATTGGTTCGTAAAAAGCCCAACATTTTAAATATAACACTCACTTTCACTTTGATTAACATGAGTAGCTGACACATACCAGGCATTTTGCAGCTTTCCAAAAACCACTTCATTTGTCAATTGATGTGTTATGCATGAAACTCATAACTGACTTTAATTTATACTTAGATTGTGTCAAGGCAACCAATGAAAGTAATAGTAAGTAGGAGTTACATATAAGTCTGAAAACTCACGTTGCAGTCATATAAGGGAAAATAATTATATGTTCGTATATGGCTTTGTATGGTATTGCGAAATGCATGGTTACTTAGACTGAAAATTGAGTACAACCTAAAGGAAGCTATCACAAGTTTCATATAACAAGTATTATATAACTTTCCTTTGTGGGTTTTTCTCATAAACGGGAAAAGGGAAACACAGAATTGGTAGAGTAAGTAAGTGTAAATTTGAATTCGGTACATCCCGCCTTGCGCGTTTTTCGTACATGATGTAATTGTAAATTTTTCGTCATTGATAGTACGGGCAACCGTGATTGTAGAAGACTATTCAATTCCCTGTGTGTGAAATAGATATTTGCCTTTTCACGGTCAGGTGAGCAGTGCCCAAGGATTTCAAATTTAGCTGTTTTTGACTTTTATTCCAATACAATTCAATTTCGCCTTTTGTTGACTTCGTCACTAGCCTCCTTTTTCCCTTACTTGCGGCACAGAAGCTGGCAAACAATATCAATCCCAGATCAACTTGATATATGATACTGATACATAATGAAGCTAGAACAAGACTAGTTTACATATGCTAGATATGTACCTAACCATTCTCTAACAGTGACAAAAATTATATCCCTCTAATCCGAGCCCTTGCCAAGTTTTTTTATTGTAGTTTCACGAACTAATGAAAAGTAACAATCTTCCTTTTTAGCTTGTTTAGCAAAAATTATGACCACCATTCTCGATCACAAGGAATCTATAAAAGTGAAAGCATCTCTGGGATGGCCTACTGTTCTACGTTGGCACCCAACTTTACAAAACTTTGCCGGGAGACGGGACGCATATTTTGATGTCCTAGGGTTTTTCGCCCATTATTGAAAAGAAACCACTGCTTTTGGCTTTTATGCGTTGTGACGACTACGCCCCTTGATACGTTTCCCACATTTTTACGAATGACAGGAGAGATGAAGGTTGACTTTTTAACCTGCCGGAGACTAGATGATGCGCTGATGGCTCTAGTGTTTTTCCTAGAAATATGTGAAGTAGCATATAACATACAAACTCCTCCTTTTGTTAGGAAGATGCAAGAGGCTATCTGTATGGCATTATTTGAGCGAATAAATGGCGAAGCATATTTGCAAGATGTAAAGAACCCGTTTACTATTGGTTTCTCGACACGTAACAGATACAGAGTGGGTCATAAACACCGCACCATTTATGCATACAAAGTGTATGTATAAGTCAGTTATTAATATTATTAATGGTGCGATGTTTATGAGACACTTCGTGTATGTAAAGAAATAAAAATTTAAAAAGATCTGACTTATGCTTGTAAAATCCTTATTTGCTGCATTGCAACCACAAAAGAATAAATTTTGTAGATGACAGCATATATACGTATTTGGTAAAACTATTGAATTTGTTTTTATTAAAAAACTGATCCCCCCCCCCCCCTAATAAATGGCCGTCAACAACTGTAGTAAATAGGCGAGCACAAAATTGTGAATAATTCAGAACAAACAAATAATAAATTATTATGTAGATCTGTCGTTTTTCAATGTATCTTATTGTCCATACTGAATATGTTGCATAGTTAAGTAGAAGGGTAACCCAACTACAGAAACACAGTAACACAAAAACCCATACAACATTATGATAATTGTATAGCCGTAGTTGTTTCGTCTTCAAAAGAAACTCGCGTTTCCATTCAGCTCAAGCAGCGCCCCTGCTAGTTTCATCGTAAATCTTCCTCCGTCTTAGCTGGGAGAAAGTCGCAAGTGAAAAAAACTACGCAAACGGGAATATATTATGTTGTGTAGTGCAGAATTCAAGCTAATCTAATATTAAATGACGTTCCACTACGCAATTCTAGCGTGCTGGAATAGCATACTTTTCTTTATTTTCGTCTCTCCTGGCATTTTGATTGACTTATCAAGTTGTTGCAGTAATTGTCTTATCGCATGTTGGAAAATTTCCAATGAGGCATCTAGCAAAAAAATAACGAAAAGAAAACTTGACGGAGAATAGAGAAAAATGCACGCAAATAATATTGCATTATCACTCCTGATGGGTTCGTATCAATGCGCCAACCCTTACAACTGTTAAACCATGTGTATGCAAATTATGGGAAAGGGTGAAACACAGCCTTCAGATAACGTTCATTATATGCAGTTCATCGTTGTAACTGTAGGCATCTGTTTTAGAAAAAACCGTAATTCCGATGATCTACCCCCATAATTTGAGGCATAAGTGAAAGAACAAATTTGTTGCTTACTTTCTCAAGACCAAAAGCGTACTTTTTCATCTTTCTCGTAGGTTTCCCAAAGTATGTGGCCCTATCTCTGCAGTTCGGTGCCGAGTTGTATTATATTGTATTGTAGTGAGTTGAGACTGAAAAATGTCCTACCATTTCCAACAAAATCTTCGTTTCCTTTCATCCGTCTGTCTTGTTTTTCTAGAATGACTTATTATTTCTCAAGATTTTTTCATGTTTCACACCACCAAACTGTTTGATTGCAATTATTTCTGGTAAATAATCGAAAATACAGAAAGAGAACTGAAGTTGTTTTCAGTATGTTGTGTTTAGTGCTTTTCGATTAACTAATGTTATTTTGCTTGAGGTTCTCAGCATTTCCCTGCCTCCTCAAAGAGGTTAGACTAAAAGTGGGGATGTTGTTTTCATTTTGAGTTGCATCGACGACGGCTTACTTTCCAGATTTCGTCGAACGTGTCAAGTAGAGGTAAAGGGAAAATGGGCAAAAATAGGATGGAAACAGGGAAATAGAAAGAAAAGATTGAGTGTGGTTCGTTGTTGATAGTTTGGGACAAGGAGTGGGACGTGTGTTTCGCCGTAAGATGTATCTTATGTACACTGCCTTGCCTCAAGTACGCTGATAAATATTTTCATGGTGGTGGTTTTTCTTGGTGGTGTTTACTTGAGAACATGCAATGTGGGTCTAGTTGAGACATTTGAAGAGACGGAGCTTACATACATGTTTGGTGACAACTTGACAAGCTTTCAAAAAACTCTCTGAATACTTTGTAGCTGGAAACTAAAAGCTATGGCGGTCGCTGCGGTACTCTCCACAAACACATTTCATAGGATTCGTCCAGACCAATTCGATGTAGCTCACTGCTAAGCAAGTTTACACATTTTACTTAAATGCGTTTCGTTCTTTTAAAGACCCAACATGAGTGGGAATTGTATACAAGTAACACTGAGTTTTTTAATTTACTTGAAGTGTAAGGCAATTAAAATTGCACTAGGCAACTATACGACGGACCTTAGATTTGTCCCTAATTGAGCAAGTATCGTAGATATAAATAATTTTTACTTAATAATACAATATAATCCAATAACATTGAACATACAATTGATATCATAATAAAACCCTGCAAGGCTAGAATTAGGCTTAGCGTGAAGGCAACTGCAGAAACCTGGCAAGAGCCGTGTGGAATGTCACCACTTTCTGATTTTTGAACCCTTGTGGAAGTCCAGGAGGTTGAGTTGGGGACCTGCGCAATTGGTAGTTTTAATACCATATATAGAGCTATCTTCACACCAAAAATGAATCCCTTTGCCAAAAAAATTTCGGGCACCTGCAGCAACCTGTGAAGGGCTTATCTAAAAGGTTAAAAAAGTATCGGAGGCTTATCCTTTGCCATTTCCTAATTTGTGTTTCAAGTTTCAGCTTCATAGAATAAACCGTTCAGGAGATACAGAGGTTGTAATATCCTAACGTTTAACCCCCTGTGGGACCCCAGAGGGATGACTTGGGGACCTACGATTTTGGTATTTTAAGTATCACCTATAAAGGTATCATCCCACCAAAAACGAACCCCCATTACCATTTTTAAAATTTTCGGGCACCTGCAGGAAACTGTGAAGGGCTTATCCAAAAGGGGCAAAAAGTTATATGATCTTCCTTGGGACCATACCAATGCCTCCAAAAAGTTTCAGCTCAATCGGATTACCCGTATAGGCTACAGGCCTTACACGGAGTCCCGGAACCACGGAGAGGCGGAGTGGCAAAGAAACAAGATATATCGACGACTGTAGTAACCTTATAAAGATATTGCTCCGCAAAGCTTAATAATCAGCATTGCTATTAGCACGCATATTATTTTAATGGGCACCGACAACAGATTACAGCTAACGAGATACCCCTGCGATACAGGATGTTTACACCTGCTTTTTCGCTTTGCAAAATTCAAGCAATATTAAGGGAGTAGTTCAGAGGCTAAATTTTGCCTTGTTTCCATTTTGAACCGACTATAACAACGATGATAGCTATAGCAATTTATAGACGTGTAAAACAAATATCCATTTTTTACATTTGAAACAAGGTATGGATGTATTGGATCACCAGTTCTAGTTTGGCTCCCGTTACACCAATAGTTCGAATTCGCAACATAGATTAACGTAACATAATTGAAAAGTAAAGATTTTGCCAGAAGCAGCTTTTGCTTAGCTCTCATTCTATTGACGAATGAGGAAAAGCACATATCTAACTTGTTTCTTATAAAAGCTACTTATACATGACTAGAAAACTTTTAACGAGTAGAAATGGTTAGATTAACGTAACGTAATTGAAAAGTAAAGATTTTGCCAGAAGCAGCTTTTGCTTAGCTCTCATTCTATTGACGAATGAGGAAAAGCACATATCTAACTTGTTTCTTATAAAAGCTACTTATAAATGACTAGAAAACTTTTAACGAGTAGAAATGGAATTCATTATTTGTGTTCCTTTTCGTGGAGGTATCCTGATGAGTATCTTCCGAACAGCCTCAAGTACCTGAACGATCTTATAAGATTGAAAACACTGAATAGCAGCTTGGCTAACCTGCATAAAGATTTTATAGCCTTCACAATTAACCAAAGAAGAGAAATCGCTCAAATAAAAATCATTGTAATAACTGAAGACCTCCAGAAATGTACGTATCGTAGTTTCTCAATACACTTGTGTTGAACAATTGAACAATGGATTGAACCTATACATAGCACACCAGGATGTAGTTCATTCCCGAGTATTACTTTTTATTCTATCTCGCGTTATTTCGCAAGGTAGAACCTGTCCACTCCACACAGTTCGCCAGAGTGTAGTGCTCATCATCAATCAATACTATGTAGTATGTAAACTTTCATCATATCCACTTGAACTAATCTCACATAAAATCCAAGGGCACCAGCATTCATAGAAGACACATTTTTTTTCTCCATGGTAACTGAAAACTTTCGGGCCAATTTTTGGATTGCCCATGCATAAAACGGCCATCTTTTATTTTCAATAAAAATGTTCATCAACTAGACTTGATATAACTACTCATAATATCGACGCAGTAGGAGTACATCTAATGGCGGATCGTTGGTTTGTGCAATAAGAGAACAAAATTTTTCAAGGAAGATATTTTACGGGCCAAGAGCGTCGAAAAGATTGAGTGACTCATGTACCGCACACCGCACCACTTTGCCGTCCTCATGTATAACATACCACGTATCAACACTACATGTCAGCTTAAACGATCATTTTTCATGTTGGGCAATTTTTTCCTCAAAGTTTTATTTTTTTGCCACCAAACATACAAACGAAGAAAGTCTCATTCAAAACTCCGTTTAATATAATTCACGAAAGGGCTATACGGCGTGTACTTGGACTGAAAATGCGAAAAAGGGTAATAAAGGCACACGGATAGTGTCAATTCTAGAATACAGATTGCTATAAATGGAGAGAAAAGAGGGTGAGGACGGATGATCATGAATCTCGCCGAGTATACTGATCATTTTGGCAATTCCGAAGAACATACAACATAAACCCTTTCCGGATCAGGTTTTTCGTATTTGTAGTGCGATTTGCCCAAATGGGACATTCGTTTTCAGTCTAAAATTTTATTCACACATCCTTATATTTCAAATGTCAGCTTTTTTAGACTTTTATAGGTTATTTGTTTACTATGTATGTAAGCCAAGTAACACACGTGTTACAATGAAACCTTAAACGATTTTATTACTAGGTAAGTATGTGTATTTTATAGCAGAAAACGATAGCAAGTTCACTACATTATTATCCTCTTGATATCACGTAACGCTGAATATAAAGTAGATATTGAGTGAGAGAACGAAGAGAATGTGATTGATTCATCCATGATATGTCTTGACCTAACCTAGGTAGGTATATCGTGGTACTAACATACATGCATTCCTGAGTTTTCGATCCACTTGATTAGCTTAGTGGCTTTTGGGCATAGACAACATGGACTATATTACTTCTTTTTTATTTGTTTAGTGGAGATAGTTTTAAACCTCAAGCTACAGGAAAGGAAGCGATGGATTTCACACGAGCACTCCCTTACATGAGCCTTTTTCGATTTAAAACAAATACGGTTTTCTGTATACCAACGGGATGGTTCTCACTAAAACTACCCAAACTGGGCCTGATTCTCTCTTCCGCTTGAAGCATTTCTGGTTTCATAGATTTTACACCATCAAAAAAGGCTGATATATAACAAATGAAATCAAATCAACGAGCTTCATTAAAACCTTCAAAACTACGCAGCACCGGAAGACGTATTTTCTTTTGTATACGTATTTATACGAAGACACGGTTGGACCTATGTACAAGTAGCTTACAGTACTAAAGAGAAAAGGCAATTAGTCACAGACATTGTCCTCAAGTCATTTCCTTCCATGACAGATTTAAATGTATTCAAGTATAAATTACCTTATTCTTAAGAAAGACGCTTGCCTTCTTTACTCGCTGAAGCCGTCTTGTTAGTCTAAGTAGGCATATAATTTATCTAAGAGGACAAGAGTGTCGTGTCGCCTTATTTCGCTCATGACTTCCCATCAAGCTTGTTTGCATTTATCCTCAATTTCACGTCTTGTGTCTTGCCAGCAACGCGAAAGGAATTATAGCTCTACCGGAAGAGTTCGTATCCTCATTTTCAATTTTCAAGTTAGTTTTTTTGCTCCTTCGTCATCTGCATGTCCTCAACTCGCCAAGCGTTTGCAAGACGAAACATATATCCCTTGTATATTTTTTTTACCAACGACATGTAATTCCGAAAACTAGTAAAAACAAAAGCTCATCACGCAGGTTGTTCTCTACCTTAGGTTATTCCGGGGGATGTTGTGAGCCTACAATAAATGCATTACTCTGTTTCTCTCAGATGATGTAGTAGTCTGGACTGGCAGCCTGGTGAAGAATACAATTACCTGAGTTGCCGCAAAAAACAGTCCAATGTGACCGTTAAGTAAAGTTAAGAAAAGGCTATATATATCCTGAAAAGGGAAAAGATGCAAACTGAAATCACATGAATTTTCTTTCTTCCATGCATAAAAGTGAGCAATATTCATTCATCCCAAACGCTGGATTTCCTGAGAAGATACCCTATTCGATTATAGTCGTACAACATGAGTTGTGTGTAACTGGGTTAAGAAAATAAATTAAATGACTAGAGCGCACTAAATCCACAGCTGGATACGTATATTGTTATTATTCTGTGAAAAGACTTGCTTTCGTTTGTTACCAACTGGTTTGACTTTGTAACATGGGGCTTCAACTACTTTTTCTCCATCTCTTGTTATTTTTTTCTCGCAGCTTTAGTTCTGGTTCCGACTGATACTTCTTTTGTAATACTTTGGATCTGTCCGCTTAGTCTCTGCACGCGTTATCATTTTCCTCCCCCTCCATCTTCATCCTCATGTTGAGAGAGAGATCGAAATGGGGTTTGAATTGAAAATAAAATCTATAAAATCATGTGAATACCTGCTACACAAGACCAGCACAAACTTTCCCCTGTGCTTTTAGTCATCATCATTCATTTGTTGTTCTCTCTCATTGCTCCACTTTTCTTTCTGCTAGGGCTTCCAATAACACAAAAACGGAGTAAATAGGTACGATCCAAACAGGAAGCGACACACTTCCCTGTATTCATTCCTTCAGCTTACATTCCTTCCTACTCTTTTCATAGTTTAAAACTAAGTTTCGTCTTTGTGAACTGATTGATTGTTCAGTACATCTAGTATTCTATGACGAGTTCAAAAATATTCCGTTATACACATGTAACTGTTCTCAATTGTAGCAAAATATTTTGCCTATTTTTGTGTTGCGTATCTCAAAGCATGCATAATTATAGGGCACTTAAAAATAATCAATGTAAAAAAAAGGACTGCCACTTTTTTAAACCTACCGTTGGCTATTTTAACCGCCGAGAAACTCAAAAGTGTGCGTTTGTTGTGTCTTTTCATGTAAAACTTTTTAAGTCTTAAAACCGGTTACATTCTAATTTTCGAGCACCGTACTTAAACTTGATTTGAATAATTATCGATAATGCTGTCTTTGCTAAAGGAAAATGCAATCCTTCAACTGACCTCGATATGAATGACGATTTTCATTCTCATTTAAATCTACCTCTTCTTGGTAAATGTGGGCAAGGAATGATCTCAGAAGTACAGTAGATGTGTGAAGTCACACTGTCGAGTCAAACTTGTGTAACTTTTTTTTCTCATACTTCCTTTTGTAAGCCCTGAGTGGGAATAGATATATTTGCTTATTCCGAACTTTCTTCATGGATGCAAGAGCAAAAGCATAACTTTTGTGTACAGACATGGTTCATGAGAGCTGGCAAAGATTAGTTTACCAAGTACTCATTTTGTGTTTGCTTAGGACACCAAGTGCGTTTCTTTCAGAAAATCTCTTGCTATTGTGCTTTTCTTCCTTTAGTTTGACTATTCATGGATTCCCTATTTATAGCTAATCCAGCCCACTGACTACCTGTAATGTCACGACCAAAACAGGTCACATCCTCTTTTCCTTCAGTATCGGAAACAATGTTTTATAACCTTAAGCAAGTTTCCAATCACAATGGCAATCTCACCGAGAAGAGCAAAGTTTACGCGTACGTTTTTAACCGTGAAATGGGTGATGGCAAAAGGGAAAGTGATAGAAAAATAAAAGCTGTAAAGCAACAGCTATAACGACGAAGCTGAAGGCAAATCAGAAAAGAAATTGAAAAAGGGAAAAGCTAAAAAAGTACCATTTGCCAAATATGAGTTTCGAAATCGCATAGAAAACCCCTTCAAGATAGCCTTCGAATGATATCTCATTGCCCATGTCTTTTTGCGCAAACGCGAAAGTTGACCGCTGATTTTGACCATGACCCAATCATACTGGGAAACGATGGAATTCTTCCCAGAGGTACTAAAGCCTCATTCAACCAAGATTGGTCTACATTTGACGGAAGAAAGCATTTTAACCCTTAATTGCGGCCCTTGGGTTTGACCGATGGGGCTAAAATCAATAGGACTCTTGCCAGTGACCTAAACCATTACTGTACCAAGTTTGGTCCAAAGCATACGGCCTATAAAGCGTCCACAGACAAACTCATTGATGTCATTACTTGCTGCAGATAGTTTAGCTGTGTAATAAAACGACGGATTCACAACAACCGTGTATCCATGTTCTTGAAAGTCTTAAAATAGAAACAACATTGCACACGTAATAGTTTTGTTCATCCTTCAGTGAAAACCTTTTTTTCTGATTTGTTCTGGTTGAACCTCTAAAAAAACTTTCATTACGCTTTTTTGTAACGAAAATATAAGACACCGAATATTTAAACTTTGCAGCTTCTTTCTATCATTATGAAATCGTTACACTTTAAAGTACTCCAAATATTTGACCCTTTGTTTTGTACGACCAAATATCTTTTAATGACAGTATTTTTAATGTACCTGTATCAGGTAACCAGTCCAGACTCGGAACCCGCTCGAGTCCGAGGTATTTTCAAGTACCCGGGTAGTACCGAGTCTGGACCCAGAACTCGTCTGTGTATCGAGTATTTAAAAATATATCATTTAATGTATTTATATAATATTCATACTAGTTATGAGTAGTAGTGTATGTTATTAGGGGAAATGCTTATAGAAAGCATGATTTACATACACCGACTGCTTTGAATCATTATTTAGGAATTGTCTTCAATAAGTAAAAATTCATTTTTAATGCATTTACCAAAAATAATCGATTCCGTTTTTGTTCTACTCATGAACATGTTTTTTTCTACTCCCCCTCAACTGGCGTTTATAAAGCGAGAATTTTTTCCAAAGATCTATTAGAAAGACATTCGATGATGCCACATTTGAATGCATAGACGTTGGACGAATAGCAAGGCCGGGTAAACTTTTTGGACATGTGCAACTTGTTTCGAAATTGCGAATGAATAAAATGAAAGATTTTGTAGCCCTATTTACTCAGGAAATAGCTCTATTTGCAACTAGGAACAAGGTAATCCAGATATCGGATACTCAGCGAGTCAACTCCTTGAATGTGAGTATCACGAAATTTTCAAAACTACTCGAAATCTGCAAACCGAGAACTTGGTGGACTCGATGCAACCCTAATTTGAATGGACCTAGGACACTCGCTATCATGGGAAAACCAGCCATTTCTGAAAAAGAGGCCCTGCAGTGAATCAGTGACAACCTTGAAGGATGTTTTTTACTTCTTCCGGCCTGTCAAAACTGACTCCAGTTTTCTACTGTTACCTTCAAACTATTGTTCATGTGGGTAACTATTTCTGACCAACTTATGACACACTCACTATCATCCAAAACTACGCATCGGTTATGTCAATATGACTGTTACAGCATCTAAAATCTAAGTAAATATTAATGTAGTGCAAAAATCTGTAAGCACATCGTTTTCTCCACGTTTGAATAACAAGCACGCCCACATACTCACTTCTGCTTCCCGTTTACAAATGTCATATACATTATGTACATGTTCGTGACACTAATGGATTTCGTAACAGACAGTAAAGTTTTAAATCATTAAAAAACTATGAGAAAAACTTACTTGTACTTACTTACCGTTGCCTTTCTATCTTATCTCTCTGATCCTTGCTCATAGCTCGCAGGAAAAAAACTAGCTTTCATTCACCAGAAATAAATCAGTGCTTACACTATGCTATCACCTCCATACGAAAAGAAAACACCCTGCGAATTTGTTACCCTCCAAAAAAAACTTCAGATTAGAAAGACAAGAGGACTCGAGGACGAGACAAAAAACATGCAAAACAAGGCTCATGCAATATGCAAAAAATCTAACATCTCAGGGTCCTTAGGATAATCGTTTACTAAAAATATATAGCATCCTAGAACTAATGATCTAGTGTTTTGAGTCTGTTTTCCCTTTTTGTTGAAAATTGATACGCTGCTCACAAATGAGTCTGATGTTGCTCGACTGTGTATATAGATAAATTAAACTTACAAGGAAACTCATTCTGTGGGTTATTCAATTTTGACCAGAAATGTATGAAAACATATGTTTTCGGCAACGGAGAACAAGATTTGACTGGTCATTTTCCCTAGTGGTCACTCAGTGTAGATTTATAGCCACTTTTCCGCGCGCGCGCGCCACGCAAAGGTTACGATTTACCACACTTGCTGCTGCACTTCAGTTGTTGCTATTTGCATTTTACAATCTTTTAAAAAGTACACAATTATTAAATCGTCAAGTACAATAATTCGACCAATTATAGAACGGAAGATAAGTAGTGAAGGGTACAGCAAGCGCGCAATGTCACAGAAAATAGGCTAATCTGCGAGGGGTGCTACTACGACGTTATATTTGCGACAAACTAGAAAAAAATTAAAGGTCATTGGTGAAGATATCGAAGGAAATTTTCGGGGGATCAAAATACAAGCATGGCAGTGCCGTTTTGAATCGTTCAAAAAACCGTACGAAGATAATTAAGGAAACCAAGTTTATGGCGGTTTTGCTCCGGTAAGTATGATGGGTATCATTTTCAACTTCAATGAATGTGATGTTATAACTATTATTTTCATTTCAAAAACTTATACTTGTCACTTGTAACAATGTCCGTCAACCCAATTAACGTAACTAGGGCTTTCTTGCAAATAATCCAAGTAGAATCGTAACCTTTGCGTGGCGCGCGCGCAAGGAAAATGTGGCTATAAATCAACATTGAGTGACCACTCGGGAAAATGACCAGTCAAATCTTGTTCTCCGTTGCCGAAAACATATGTTTTCACACATTTTCGGTGAAAATTGAATAACCCACAGAATGAGTTTCCTTGTTAGTTTTAACTTTCAGGCCTCGCAGTTTCTATAAACTATCTTTCTTCGGCGGCGTCACAATCGCGAGCCGATGGAATTGTTGAAGAGAGTGAAAACGAAAAATCAAGTTTAAGTACTGTGATGATTTATGTAGGAGAGGTTGAAGGAAGCACGCAATATACCGTGCGATGTATTTATCTCATCTAACTGCGAGAGCTTTTTCACACAAACTGAATTATTAATGAGCATTCGCCGAGATGGGGTAACATTTCTTGGGGGAAAAAATTGCAAGATAGTTTATACAAAAATGTGTCCATGATAATAAAAGGGAAAACATGCACGTATGCTTATGTATCTTTTTTCTGTATATCCCTGTCTTGAGATAAACAAGTTTCATGCGTGACACACTCTTCCATCACCGACAGAAAAAAATCCAAGAATAAATAGTTTCAACCTTAGGCCAGCAAGGAGCAGGGCTGGTCTAATCTTAACAGTACGAAAGTAGGCATTTATACCAAAGTAAGTCGCTAAAAAATACATGAAAACTCATTTGAAACTGAGTAAGTAATGAATCAGCTCGTTGTCATTTCAATCAAGGTGGCTTTTGGGCCTTAGATTTACAAAGTTACTGGCCATTTCGCATGTGAACATGTGAAACAAACACTTATATGACTGTATACCTTTGACGAATTTCTCCCCTTTCCATACATTTTCATAATCTAAAAGCTGTCTCTGACATGGTTCTTATTTGCATTATTTTAAGCGGCAATTTTAAATTCTATGCATTTGTTAGAACTTAATTGCCAGCCAGATGGAAGAAACGTGACCTATGTTATAAATTGCATGCAAAATAAAATATGTTAAGCTTGTGACATAGTTAGAGTGAAACTATCAATAATAATATCGTAAAACTAGTATTTACTCATTATCACCAATGCTGCAGTATTACGTGGGTTGTATTGTGCACCGTTGGCCATATGCCGGAATGATCACAACCACAAGATTTACTTTTCGAAGCACAACGAGAATTTTCATAAAAAGGGTCAAAACGTGTTTTAAGAGTTTCTTTCATGACAAAAGGAAAGCAAATGGCTTGCAATACTCGTTTTAAAAACGACTGTTCCAGAAAGACGTTGTTTTACTGGTTGTGTTGATAGCAAAGCTATTCCAAAGCTGCGAGGGATTTACTATTGGATAAAATCCCTTTCGATTTTGCTTCAAAAGAAGGTATAAAATAATGTAATGCTCCAGTTATCATGCCCGACATTTGTGCAGGTGCAGAAATTTATTTGTATTTTTGATTTTATGATGAGAGTGTTTCAGGCAGAAATCGGAGACCAAACGCAAACGCCAAAAACCAATGAATGAATGGTTTTTATCATTGAGAGTCAGTTTACAGATATTGTTATGACAACGGTTAAACCATTACAATAAAGAAACTATTAAATATGGTGTACTATTTTTAGGGTATAAATATCAGGCAGAATGCAGTTGACATGTCGTTAGGATTAATATTATCCCATTCATGAACTATCAGGTTGGGAATATTTCATACCAATAAATGAAACTTAACTTCGTAACATTCAGGCATTTCTTCCATTCCTTATTCGTATTCTTAACTAACTAACTGTTTTTACACCTGGTACTTTTGCTAGTTTTCTATCTACATTACCAATGTGCGTGTAATAGGCAGGGAAAGTAGCAGCGTAGGGAATTTTCCTCTACAAAATAGTTTTTGACTTGGGTCTAATATGGTTTACTATTTACTTTCTCCTCCCAATGGTGTTGGTTGCCAGTTTTTTGTTGAAGAATGTTCTAGCGTTGAAAAGGGCAAAGACGGTATCTATACGAAAGACTGGAAACCCCTCAAAAAATACTAACAAGTTTTCTTGAATACGTACACACAAACAAACTCAAACTCTATATTTTTTATATAGTCGAAGCTCATCTTGTCAAGAAATAGAAAAATACCCAGCTAAGAGAACAAAATCTTTAGTAACATTTTCGTCAAGGAATTACAGATCCTAGTCCTTAAGCCATTGTGTCCTTATTACAATACTATCAACTCATATGAAACGAAAAATCCAACAGGGTCGACCAAGTCGTGAAAGTGAAAGCGAGAAACTTTTTTTCTTGGATAACCCAACATGTAGAAAATGGCCCTTTACTTATTCCAAATAAATAAAGCAGCCCCACAGACAAACTTGTTTCGTTTGTGCGTGTGGAGATAACAAAAAGAAATACATATTTTTATGTTTCTCCTCCTGATCCACTTACTATGTTTTCCTGTCTCTGGTGCCAGATACAGCTCACACACATCCTATTTTATTAGGTACAAATGTGTGAGCCCTTGTTGGTAACCCTCTTGTTTCCGTCGTTTGTAAGAAATCGAAGAGTCACTAAAAATGTAAGGTGGGTCCCGTATTCACTGGTTAACATTCTTGGAAATACAATGTATGGGAACTTTTATCGACAGAGGGCTATAATTGAACTCGAAAGGTTCCAGAGAACGTTCTTTTATCCTTTATTTTACTTAGCCAACTTGTTTGAATTTAGCCAGTTCATATTGTGCCAATTTGATCTTTATCATCCTTCCAGCTTGCTTTGCATCAACTGTTTGATTCCATAAACGATAAACTTCGCTTGTTTCCCCATTACGAAAAATCACATCAATTCATGTTTACCACTCAATTATCCTCTTTTATATAAATCATAATTACTTACAACTGACAGACCTTAAATGTCATAACTTCAAATCAATAAAAGTAAAATGGAATTTTGCTCTGTAGTCTTTATAATATATCTGTTTTTGGGTTTTTCTTTCTCGTTCGCTACATCTGTATTCAATCACTGACTCAAACTCAATCCAGGGTTTACCAGCTTTTCTAAGTAAAAAACCGTTTGCATCTCTAGAATTGATATTCACTTTGAAGAAACCGTCATTTGGTGTTTTTCAGATTTTTCCTTGACAAAGCCGACTGGTGACTTTTCACGATATAATGGCTAAACACATCCTACTGAATCACGTAAACCTGGAAAGTGTTCATTAAGTATGAAAATTCCTACTGTTCACGTTTTCGAACACTAGGACATGTAAAATCTGGTCCGATTAAGATATTGGGTTCGAATGCTGCCTCACAATAGTCAGCGTTTACCTCCTGACGCAAAAAACAATTATTAGGTTAAATTCGTGCAGGTTTCCCAAATAAATGAATCACTTGAAAAGGGCTTCATTTCAATTCTATGTATCCTTGTTCTATGCTATAATTAATTGGAATCCAACGATTAGTACTTGTGTTCGAAAAAGCGTCATGTCACTACAGCTAAATGAGCCACATGAGTTATGTGGCTCTCGTTAGTCCACTATAGGTACTTGGAGATTATTGAAAAACTGGCGAAATTTCAAATTTCCCTGTTGACCAGGATTCTTTAAGAGGCCGGCCATCTTTGGAGACCCCAGCATTCATTAGAGGTTTTATGATAACTTGTATGTTAATCCTTAGAAAAATCCAGTTGCAATATGCATGATGTTTTTTTTTCATTCATCGGTGCTGCTGTATATTCTGCATACTGTCGGGTGTTTTTTCGAGTCCATTTTCGCTACAAGAATAGAGTAGGATGGTACTAGGA
>VICI01002131.1:0-18052 GCA_019593645.1 Akabosia matsudoensis | reverse complement strand
CCATGTATGACAGGATTTCTGCTAACATCTATGTAATTTAGAGGAGTATCAGGTAGCAGGTTTGTGTAAAAATGTAAGGAAAGAAGATAGATTTTGTAAATTAACCTCTGGAGGAAATTTCCTAAACGGGTTGTATTTCAAAGAAATGGCGTCTAAATCCATGTCTGGAAATTGTGTCAGTACCGACTTCGCTATCACTTTTCAATTTTGACTCATGAACTTTTACTCTATGAGGCGAGGCCAAATTGGTAATAAGTAGAGGATGAATTTTGCCAGCCGAATCATGTTATGAAGATCGAATGAGTGACAAAAATTCCAGCATGGTGTGCGTGGTTGTCTGGAAATATAGGACTACGTTTTGTATTACGTTGCCTGGGTGCCAGGATGTCTGGATGCCAGAGTTGGGTTGTATGCAGGATGCCAGGATGCAGGATGCCACATTACAGTAACATGCCGGATGACATGGCATCCAGGCATTCGGATGCCTGAATACTTCTGACAGTGACTGCATTATTGTCATGCTCAACCGGCTTCGTCAATGAGGAACAATTTCAAAAAGACTGCCAGCAAAACCATAGTTGCCGATGGAAACATTCCATTCACACTAGTAAAAATCAACAGTTTTTTTCAGCCCAAAAAAACTTGCTTCAGCATTACATCAAAGAATTCAATACAGTGTCCATTTCTCCTTGATCCTGAACTATTCAGGGACTTTGAAAATTGAGGTTGCCTAACTTTTTGCTCTGTCCATTGCCCCTACTGTCCGTACTATCTACCTCTCACAGATATCTTATCAAGATTCCTTCGAACACGTAAGATCTTCGCTCCCTCGACTAGAATAAATTATCCGCAGTGATGGATCGCAACCCAGGCAAAGTCAATCAGAAGAAAGGGAGTCCTAAAGATGTCACCTTTGAAACTCCCCTCCCTTCATTCGTGTCTATCTCAACCATAGGCACAGGTGGAGAATACGTTAATTTAAGATATGGCGAAACCAAGTCAATGGTCTCACGGTCAACTGTCAACCAAATGTCAATCGCCGCAATCGACCGGTGGGGTCCAACCGAGTCTCGTGTAACAGTCGCTAGTCGTCGGGACCTTTTGCGCAGACATGGATTTCGAGCTGTTCATACTTTTGACCTTGAAGCGTGGTGGGTCAATAGCATGTCATCGCAACGTTTAGTCGTAGCCCTCGCCGTATTCTGCTTCGCCATGTTTCTACTTCAGTTCGTCGCCGGTTTGGCCTTCATCATCAAAGGTTCAACTGCAAAGCGTCCTGATCCTTACAAGTGTACATCAGTCGAATGCAACAAAGCTGCCCTCTGGCTTAACAAGTCAATGGACGAGTCTGTCAATCCATGCGACAACTTTTACGAGTTTGTTTGCGGTGGTGTAAACGGATCTCATGAAGAAACCATGCTCGACCCGCAGTTTAGCTATTTGAGCACTGCAGGTTATCCTGCGTACAGAGGCGAGAACTCAGTCATCGCAAAGATCCTCGCTGGATACACCCGCAATGGGACAAAAATTGATAAGAAAACGATCAAGTATTACCAGGCCTGTCTACATTCAAGTTCGTGAAATTCAGCCTTTCATATTCCATATACTTAAAAATTGACGCCAAAGTTTATGATATATTTCCAGCGAACCGGAAGAAGTTTGGAATGACTGCATTCTTCGACGCAATGAAGGAGATTTTTGGAAGTCAAAAGTTTTCTGAGTTTGAGAGCAGCGGCGAGCCTTTGGAGCAGATCACGGCGCGAATGCTTCGAACTGCAGGACATGCATCCTTTTTAAATTTTGCGTTTTCTGCATACCCTTTCATTGAGGTAAACAAATGCATAATGAGCCACATAATGATGTTAATCCTAGTTAGATAATTGTTGCTTTCATTTTAAAAATAAGATACAGCGTCCATCGAGCTTTGTAGCTGAAATCCATGAACAGTCAGTACAGGATGGGAATGAGGGACTTGTAAAATTGTTGGCAGTCCAACTGATGGAGGAACTGGGTGTAGATGCAGGTTCCAGTATAATCACTGACGTGGTGCAAGGTATCAAGACAATGTCACTTATTCTGGACCATATAAAGAGAGTCTTCAGATCAGATAACCATTTCACGTCAGCCCGCCTGGATAAGGTTATTAATGACGCCAAGTTCTTGAATAAAATGAACATACAGTTCTTCAGAAAGGGACTTTGTCCACCGATGGGGATCAATTTGGATGTGGATAAAGTCCTCCATGAATTCCTAAAAGAAGACTTTCGGTTGAGCTTTGCGGATTTAACTGCTGTCAAAAGCTTTGCAGCCATGAAACTATGCCTGACCAGGAATCCAATGGACTTTACGCACAAAAAGATCATTCACAAGAAAACTGCGTTTGGTAGTAAAATAGCGTCTTTTCATTAAGATATTTTAGTAAAGGTTTTAAAAATAATTTATATTTTTAATTTGAAATGCAGTTTCGCTTTGGTTAGTACAAATGTTCTTCCAGTTCGTAAAGGAAATGGATAGCTTGCACGTTTTGAATAACTGGGGCATTACGCCACACCGATTTCCAAACAGTACTCTCGTGGAAGACCATTACATGGCAGCCGAAAATGAACTGGAGTATTCTTGTGTGGAGTCCGTGTATGGCAATCTCGGCAACGTTCCTCTTATCCAGTACATGTTCCAGATCGCGCAAGACCAGGGCGAAAGGGATCCCGCTATATATACTAACCTGCTAGAAGAGAATATTATCCAAAAAATATTCCATGACTTGGCGCGACATTACTCGAAATCCAGTGACGTGCCGGCTGAACTGAAGCATCTTGGCTCGATTCAATTTGCACGAGGAATACACTCAGAGTTTGGAATGTCGTGGGTGTCCGGATTTATTCATGAGTCTTCCATCAACGACGATGTTAACATGACCGACGACCACCTTAGAAACTCCCTAGAAGGAATGAAGCTCATAATCGAAAAGGCCCGTATGAATTGGATCGGAGCTACAAATCCAGACCCCATCATTCGCTGGTTCGGGTACGGCGGCGGAAGGGAACAAATTAAAGATGACCTGCTGGACTTCCGCAATCCTATGATTCGCCCAGCACCATTTCGTGAGATACCCTTTCCCGCTAACGGTCAGGGGCAGTGGGAAACATTCTTGTACCGGAAGTACCCTAACTACATCCTCTACCCAGCAACGTTGATTGCACAGCCGCACGTCTCTTTAATCCTGTAAACTATCAACTACTTCAACCTCAACCTAACCCATTCCAACAATAAACTATTTACAAACTATTAATAGGTCATTTTACATTGCTCAGATGACAAGAACAGTGGCGCGGTCACTTCTGCATTTGATTGAATCACAATCACCGAAATACAAATACGGTAATCAGAATCACGAAACGGAGTGCAGTTCAAACTTTCTAAGTTTGACCTTTTAAATCTAATTTTTGTCTTCCGTCTTAGCGTCTTTTGAAAACCGAAGCCAAATGCTGAACACCAGCTTATTTCAAACCCCTGTGTTAAAGCGGCAGTGCTTTGTCTATGGAACTAAGAAGCTCATCACGGAAAAAGAAGTAGCGCATCCTATCAACATACCAGTCATTGACAAGGACACATTCCAGTTGGAGTTCATCCCTATTATGAGCACGGACTTTATCTTTAACAACATTAGGAAGTTCCACAACATGCTTTCTCTTCGCTATGGATTGCTTGATCTTCGCCACTACAGAAATTATTATCAAAAGAATCTTTCCATAAATTGGGTAAATCTGCAGGACGAAATTAACCGAGCTTACGCAATGAACCATCGTCTTCCGGGAAAAATGAGTAAATACTCTGAAGACCAGATTTACTTTATTGCTACAGTTCGACAATACTGCCGGGGGAGTTGGAAGAATCACCCTCTGTACAGGAGACGACGGTGGATCATGGAAATGAACATTTTAAACATGCTTACTCAGACGAAGGAGTTCGCGGAAACGTTCAACTGCCCGAAAAATTCGTTTATGAATAACAAGGGACTTCCTAGGTGTTTTGGAGGCTGATAGATGAAGAAAAAATACAGTGTCTGATTAAAAACTTCTCAATGTAAAAAGTATAAGATGATTTTACAAATGTGACATTTACCACCCTAATGAATCGTGTCAGTGCAAAGATTCCCTCAGAAAGAAGGGAGAAAACTCACGTGCGTTACGAGGTATATGAAAGTAGTCGGTAGATAGAAATGGTATTATGTAGTTTGACAATTTGGTAGAAGTAGTAGTCTTTCATTATACTATAGGACATAACTAACTGCATGATGGCAATTATAATTTTTTTACAATGGTATGATATTTTCAAATGATAAGATAGGAATTGCCGCGAGTGTTTAATTTAACGCTTTATTTTCCAACGTCTCGACTAAATTCAATACTTTGCAGTAAAGTAAGGAGGAAGGTCCACGAGTGTTTAGCACAGGTTGTTTTATTTCAGTACTAATTCGACTAAATGGTATAATAATAGAATTATGTGGACTCCTCTCAAAAGAGACAAGTGAGGAATAGTAGGGAAGCTAATTTTGAAAGACTGAGCTAAAGAACAGCAGTGGACCTTAGAAAACGATTCACTGATTAAACAAAAATGCTTGCATGTTCGAAAAAGTACAGATCACTGAGAAAATTGTAACTGGTTGTTTTTTTATTTGATTGTGTTTGTGATCGTGTTTTGCATGAAAATGAAGCTCATGATGCTCCAGTCAGTGCAGTCGTTGGAACATAGTGCCTGCATTCAAACTCAAGTTACTATAACTAAGCCGTAGAATATTTGTAAGTGGAAACGTTCTTTCTGATTTATTTTCTTTCAGTCAATTTACATTTGATCACGAAAAAAAGGTTATGTATGCATGCAGCAAGTTAAATTTCCAGTAAATTGATTCAGGTTGCATCCTAATCAGGATAATGGGATATTTCCAGGAAGCCAACGATCAATATGAGTCCTGCATTAACGATTATCTTCAATTCCTGTTTGTTTCGTTATGTTGTACGTGGTACAGCACCATCATCATAGGTTCACCAGGGCAGTGTAGCATTCAAAACGAAGAAGAAACTCCTGCCGTGCCCAGAAGGTGTTCGAGGCAAATAGAGAAATCGTTGAAGAGGATTTCAGATGAAAAACATAGACATCATAGCCTGGACAGTTCCTCTCGAACACACATATTCGATTCCATCCGTTGGTCGGACATTAAAATCGATTTGGAGGACTGAATCTCTCAAAGATCCCGATTTTCGAACTTGGATGTAGGTTGCTCAATGTCGACAACACTTCAAAATTGGTTAAAAATTTTTTGTGATTTTCTAATACGATTCCTATAAAATAACATTAATCCAAATCAAAAGTAATCCCATCTTCATTCACTGAAATAAAAATATTCACGGCACATCAAAAACTTTTTTTTTTTTTTTTTGCTCACACCTTTCCCAAGCTCAGCTTTTTGTACGTAATTGTCAAAATATTAATCATCTCATAACTGATAAAAGTTTGAGTCCATTTTTCCATGAAATCCACATACTCTTTGCTACTGCAGTAAGTTGAGTAGTTTTTTTTTGTTTTTTGATAAGATAATAAATTACGCAAGCCCATGCAGCCTGTTCCGGGTTTACTTTTCACTTTCAATCATATCATAAATGATGATTACAATTAGTAATAAAGTCTGATTGTCAGCGGCCTTTCTCGAAGAGTTCAACCATGAAGCAGTATTTCGGCTACATATTTTTTGTTCTGCTTTTGCAAAGCGTGAAAAACCATGATGTTGGTTTTTTAAATCAAGATTTTAGACTACCCACATCCGTTGTTCCTCTGCATTATGACCTTCAGCTTCAGCCAATACTTGACGAAACTCCGGATTATGATAGGTTTACTGCTCCAGGTAGGATAAAAATACTAGTTCACTGTGCGGAAGCGACATCGGTCATCGTACTCCACGCCTTGGATATAGGTATTAATGAAAACTTAACGACCGTAAGTACCTATACAATGTAATGCATACGTACACGTTTGCCCGTCCCCTCATATTTTCATATAATTTTAGCCATATTCGCAATCGTTCTTTGTGTAAGGTTACAAGTATTACAAATGGACAAAGCCTTCCAATCCTGGAAACTCGCTTGCAACCCGAGCTGCAGTTCTTTACGATCACACTAACTCAACCATTGATAATGGGTGAGGGGTATGAAATCTTTATTGAATTCGTCACCCCAGTATCTCAAACCAGGCTGGATGGAATGTATTTGGATCAATATGTGGATCCGTCTACGAATGAGACAAAGTAACGCTTTCTCGAATACTTTCTCGAAATAATGGTCTAAAAATTAATGATTTCAATTAATGACATGCCGTTCGCGTTCCACAATCCGTAGGTATGTTGCGACAACTTTGTTCGCTGCAATTAGCGCAAGACGCTGTTTCCCTTGCTTTGACGAACCACAATTTAAGGTAAACTTCGAGATTCGTATTTCATCGTTTTGTATGACTAGACAGCAATGCTTACTAAACACTAAATCACGAATTATCTAGGCTGTCTTCACGATAAGTTTAGTAAGAAAGGAGGGATATCACTCGTTATCCAACAGACACCAAGTTTCGACTGAGCCTATGTAAAACAGTTTCCAAACCCCGATGAAATATGATCGTATTTTGCGACCGTTCCATCTCATAAAACCTATTTATAACGTCTCTACATTTCTAGGGATGGAATACAAGGTTGGTACATCGACAAATTTGCACCTAGTTTACCAATGTCGACGTACCTCGTGGCGATGATTGTGTCTGACATGACCTATGAACAGGCTGTAGTTTCTGAAAACACCAGAAACGAAAATACGACCATACGCGTAAGAAAGAAAGAAATGTGTATTTGTATCTTTTGATGCAGGTTTGTACTAGTTTGTACGTGCAGTATTATTACTTTGCATAGGTTTATGCACCCTACTACTTGATTAATCGGGGCGGAGGTGTATACGCAGCAAATCAAACGAAAACCGTTTTGAGCCAGTTTGAAACATATTTCAACAGTATTTTTATGCTGAGCAAGCTGGATTCTGTGTCACTGCCGCGTTTCTTTTTCTCCGCTATGGAAAATTGGTCGTAAGCATTTGAAGAGTGTAAAAATTTAAATTATATCTGACGCACAGTTAGGCAATTCAATTTTGTCTTATCTACTAGACTAATCACATACAATGATCGGGTACTTTTGTATTTTCCTGGAGAAACCACTGAACAAGAGCGCTATCGAATTACATCAATCATTGCGCATGAAGTAGCCCACCACTACTTTGGAAACCTGGTCACTTGTCGATGGTGAGTCTTCGGAACAGTGAACTATTTGCATTCTATTTCAAATTTAATATAAATTGAAACTAAAAAAACCAAATTCATGCGGAAAGGTGGACATGGATCTGGCTCAATGAAGGAAGTGCAACGTTTTTCAGTCACCTTGGAGTAGAGTTGACCTACCCAGAGTTCATTCCGTGGGATCGTTTTATCTCAGACGTCTTTCAAGTTGCAATGGAGTTTGATTCTTCACCAGACACTCATCCAGTGGCCAACGAACCATCTTCCATATCCGATATAGGCAAAATTTATGATGACATTTCGTACGAGAAGGGAGCATCTCTCCTTCGAATGCTTCAATCATTTCTAACCGAGGACGTTATGCAAACTGCTATAAGAAAGTATCTTAAAGCAAAGTAAGCATACCAGCGGACGATGCAAATTGTTTAACTTGAAGCACTGTTATTGTAACTATGCTTTGTTGTGTTCGCAGCGAATTTTCCAACGTCCAACAAGATGACCTCTTTGAAGTACTGCAGGAAACTGCCGAAGAGTTCGGCGTGTCGCAACCTGCAACAGTCAAAGAAATTATGGATACGTGGACAAAATTATCTGGTTTTCCTTTACTAAGTGTATCTAGAATCAATACGTCACATATAATGATCGGTCAAGTAAGTTGGCATATCAAACCCCTGATCCTGTTGTTGAACAATGAACAATGTTAACTCTTTTTGATTCGCTACCACAGGAAAAGTTTACAAGCGAATGGTCTAATGAACCTAGCCAAGATTTATGGTGGATTCCTATAAAGATACGAGTATTCTATCCAAGTCTGAAAGAATATTTCTTTTGGATGTCAAATACAGAGAATCAGACACTGTTTCCACTCCCAGAAAATGATATTTTTATTGTAAATCCGATGTCCGAAGGTAATTTTTGATAAATAATCTCTACTAGTCTTCCTCGTCGACTGACTTCAAAAATTATTTTATAATAATTATCCTCATTTCAACAGGATACTTTAGGACTCTCTACTCACATGAAGTCCTGGATAATATTTTACAATACAATGCAGCGTCATGTAACAAGTCTGACCTGCCGACATTGTCTTCTGTTTCTAAATCAGTCCTTATAGACGACTACTTCACATTTGAACGCTATGGTTAGTTTTCAATGAATTTATTAGTGGAAAGCACATGGTCTTTGAGAGTAATTCTGATCAGATATTGGGTTCCGCTTTTTCTAAATTGTAGGGCTAGTAAAGGGCAGTACAGTCTCCAGCAAACAACTGTATTGTAAGGACGAGAGCCTTTTGTATTGGGATACCATTCTGAAACAGTATACAAGGAAGCTTCTTGACTCGTCCCGAGAAGGAAACATCAAGAAAGCTACGAAAGCTTTGACAGACATGAAATCTGTAAGACAACGAAAATATATTTTCCATGAAATTGCATCAACATCTTCCGTTTTGTAACTTTTAGGACCTTTTGCCGGCTATCAATAATGCCGTAGCTTACTACACTGGACATACGTTAAGAGGTGAAAATGCGATGCTCTTCGCCGAGTTGACTTTCTGGTCTTGTTTACTTGACCCGCATCAATACCGCTGTAATCATTATGTTGCACAAGAGATGAATAAGTGGATAACGCAGGCCAATTCTACATTAACCTCTCCGTAAACACATCAGGCTGTCAAGCCAAAAATAAGAGTGATTTGTTGCTATCGGTCTTTTCACAAACTGATTTTACTGATTTAGGTTTCCGCTTGATGTAGAAGACACATACCTGTGTATGGCAGCTTCGCAAAGTAAACAATTTGCCGAGAAAATTTACGGATATATGATAACCAAAGTAGCTCCTGCGGCCAAATCGCGTGTTGCCAACTCTTTGATGTGTTCGAAAGACAACGAGACTTTAGAAAAGTATGAGGACATTCTACACATTACATAGCATAATAAAAAATGTACCAAAATGTAATAACATATTGGATTTATAGGATTATACCAGAGGTTGCGGATAGCCTTAGGAATTTTTCAAAAAGGGAACTGCAAGTAAGATTGCCTGTTCCAGCTGAAATGGTTCCATATTTCAGGACGCACTTGCGACTAATTTTAGATGACACGAAACGTGACTATGTACTTTCCAAGATTGGTCAACAAAACGAATTTTGAACATTTATTAAAATACGTAAAGTTGTGGATAGTATACAGCTACACAAAATAAATCTTAAAACATTAAAATTTCAAGTTGTTTTGGCTTATGTTTAGTAGAAAAGTTCATTTCATTTGAATTTTTTTTAAGTGTTCCAAAACTGTCAAATTAGCTACAGTTGTCAGTCATTAAAAGCAACGGAGTAAACGCAGCCGGAACTTCTAACATTTTCTTCTTGAAAGAATCCGTTTCCCTTAGAGTGGATAAGTTCTTCAAAATGTACCGATGGACGAAGTTTTTCACGCTGGTTTCGGGTTCAAAAAGATGGACAAGTACAGCAATGTGACCGGCATTACTCAACGATAAGGCATGACAAACTCGAGAGAAGCATAACGATTTAAGCGAGGAAACTTGATATTTTTCTGCTACGTTTAAAACTTCCGTGAGATCATCAATATTCTCCCAGACATTTTCATCAAGATTGATATCGCAGTAAATGAAGCGCAGCAGAGTTTCAACGATAGGAGGGCTTGTATCATTCACGGTAATTCTATTTTCAAAACTTTCGCTCATTTCATGTGAAAGTGCAGCAGCAAACACTGGGCTTGCACCTTGAACACATTGAGATATTGAATGTGAAACTGAAGCTTTGAATGAAAAACGTTTGGAAACTTGACTTATGCATTATGGCTATAATTTTTACTTGATAAAATTATCTTGTGAACGTTGAAAACGGAATTCGCACATGAAATTGAAACATCGCTGTTTTGCTTAGAGTTCCACAAGTGGTTGAGTATGTCCTTAGACTGGGTATACTGATATGATTTTAAAATTTCGTTCCAATCTGGGTATGAGTATTTTCGTCGCTTGGTAGGTTGTCCAGATAATTTTAGGTTGGTTGGGAAGGCATCTACGCGAGTATGTTGCAAATCTTTCAAAACAGAAATGACAAGCTTTAAGTTTAGTGTGTCATCGTGAACAACTTGGGCATATTTTTCACTGAGATCGTCTATCTTGAGAAATCCAGGCTCACACCAGCTATGACCGCATTTGAGAAAAATGATTTTCTGAGAATCTGCGTTATAGACGGAAAACTTCAATGGCACCCGACGGAATGTCGAAGAAATAAGGTAAATCTCTTTACCTTTACCGAATGTGGTGAATGCCTTTCCATTAGTCCCAAGAACTTCAACAGAATATTTGAAGAAACATTCCAAGAGAGGTTCCTCAGTTTCTGGTTCCTCAGGAAGTAGTTCCAGCTGGAAGTCAATGGCATTTTCGTGAGTGGAGGACTTGGTAAGCTTTGCCAGCCTAACGGAGTGGAAAAGCGTTACGCAATCATGTTGAAAACTTCTAAAATAATACTTTCATGTATAAAGGATAAATGAATGGAGGTATTGATTGTACCACTGACTCCGATACCCATCTTCAACGCTTCCAACTTCAATAACTGGCGATTGCAAGAAGTCAATATCTAGCAAGCAATCGAATTCTTGACCATCTATCCCTCCAGTGCCCCCTGGAGGGGGTAGGCCTTTATTTTCCTCATGTAGCCCAGATATATCGGAAAAGTTGCGGATGCTCCAGTGGAAAGTTTTTCTACTCCAAGTGACCTACAAATTTTCATTTGCTTATTGTACAATGGCTAAAATGGTATTATAACATAGTGAATAGGTTCGAGACTTTACCTGAAGAAATGGTTTTCTCCATTTCGAAATTCTGAACAGGTTTCAGGGGGTTAATAATACCTACACTATATGTAAGCAAAATGAGAAGAAAAGTTATAATGAAAGTATTCGTTCCCCGTTAGATCTTAGGAAATTCGAAGTACGCTCATAATTAACTATATTATCAATTCAACATAATTATGGTTGTGCGTGTCATAGCCCATTTTAATCGTAATGCAAAGTTTTTTTTAAAGGTTTTTAAGTGGCCGGTTTCCTTGATTGCAGGACTTGATTCTGGGCAAAGGAAAACATGGAAACATGATGATAATCGATCATAAATTACGACACGCGTAAGGTAAGTGTATGTAATCGGTGGATTCCGGATTTTATGATGCGATGGATAACCTTTCTTTGATTCTGGGCAAAGGAAAACATGGAAACATGATGATAATCGATCATAAATTACGACACGCGTAAGGTAAGTGTATGTAATCGGTGGATTCCGGATTTTATGATGCGATGGATAAGCTTTCTAGGGGTAAAAGTCTTATAAAATTATATCCTGCTTCCGGTCCGTATAGTTGTTGGTACTATCTCAACTATCTGGACTTGATCAGGATTTCTAACAAACTAAATATACTGTGTAATTATAAAAAGGAACTCCTCCGTAATCCGAAGAGTTGACGTGTTATTTACGAGCTTCTTGCTTTAGTGATGACGCACGAACTGAACGTGTTCTAAGATGTACTTTTTTCCATCTCTATGAAAAGATACATACCTATGCAGCTCAGCAGATGCACGATTTTGAGTTTATTTTATGTTTCTCTTTGAAGAATCCAGTATCCTATCTCACACATTGATGAAAGCAAGGGAAGTGGAAGTTTAGAGATTGAGTTTTGAATGACTCATTCAGAGCATTTTTATGTTATTTAAATCCTTCTCTTGTTATCTGCAAACATAATCAGGGCTTTTTTGACTTGAAAGTTTCGGAATCTAGTAAGTAGCTGTAGTGAAACAATTTCCATTAAAATCAATAATGCCTATCAAATTTTTCATCCTTATGACAGTTTGAAACTATAAAAATGTAGAAAACAAACAGCATTGATCTTCGCATTCGGCATCAGCGCAAAAATATACCACGTCATTCCATATTTATTGCATAAAATATAGCATTTTTTACGAACGACCTAATTCTATCATGATCTACTCAATAATCAAAATTCTCGACATGTAATAAAGCATCTCATGAAAATAATTTTAGGATTTGAGATGTTTTTGTATGTCTCAATGAATTTCAATAACCAGTCACGTCATCCATTTTCCAGCGAAATGCTGTCTTATACATTAGGTAAGTAACTGATTTGAAACCGAACACCAACTTGAGTATCATTAGTACCAACCATAAAAGGTTTAAATCGCGAGACTCATTTATGAAACAGTTTTATTTAAGGCTGCATTCTAAAAACAATAGAGTAAGAAAAAATGCTAAAACGTAAACCCAAGCCAACGTTCATTCATTAATCTTCATTTCTGATATTTTAAACAATAACCAACGAGTACACGACCTTTTTCAATCCACAAGGTTAATGAATTTGAGCATTTAGTAAGTATACCTTTCATTAACTAACTAACTTCGTTTGCTAAAATTAAAATGCAGCTTTTATGACACAAAGAAAAGGATTTTAGTGACTGCATACAGCCTACATCAAACATGATGCGCATCACAAAATGCCTTTTACCTTTATCACACGCCTAGTATCAACTTTAAAACTGGCTCTTTCAATGTCCATAAATGAATGCATCACAAAATATTAAACCTTTGTCTGTCTGCACTCCTTTCAGCAACTTTATCTGCAACATCCACCAACACATTGTGTTTCTACTTTTTTTTATTTCCAAACAACGTATCGTTTGTATATGCATGCAAGCTCCTTCATGTTTTTTCCTTATGTCATATGTAAAATCCTATCCTGCGTGGTTGCAAAGAAATGTTATAGTGTATAGCATTTAGCATTGAGTTAATGATACACAAAGGCATATGCATGATGATAGGAACATGGAGTGGTTACCATTTGCTTAAATTTTTTCATATAAATACAAAAAGGTATTTTTGGTATAAGCCCTTTTTTATTTATACAATGTGCACGATGGTGAGCCTGTGTTTGTTTGCGTGTTGGTGTCGAGAACAAGAAGGATGCGAGAGCAGTTGATATATCCATATCAAGTAGAGAGGCGAGCGTAAAATGCGCATGTAGTAAAACGAAGAACAAGTTTTTACGTGATAAAGAGTGAAAAAATATATACTTGTTACTTTACTAGAGCAGACCTGAATTTGTTTTTTAATTGGAAAAATTGTTTAGTGTTCCAATTTACGAAACTTCCAGTTTCTGAGCTACACTGGCTGATGTGAGTGGTGTTTGATGGAATGGTTGATACAAAAAAGTTGATTTAATTTAGTTGTATCCATCCATACGACTCTCTCTACACACCCAAGGCGCAGAGGCGAAATCAAGAACAAAATCTGTGGCCAGTTATTATATAACTCTATCTTTTATCCTTTCTTCAATTAAATTAAGGTACGAAGTCAATACTCTGGGGTTGTTTTGATTTGCAAGCTTATTTTGCAAAGATCACTGACGTGATAAAGCATCGTCAAAAGATTCCTTAATACACGATAGCGGGACTCTAGATGGAAAAACAAATACAGTATTTAAGTTAGATGGTCTGTGTCAACGCTTTCCAACAAGTGTGGAGGGTTTTTAAAGCTATGTCGCAATTTTCCATACATTAAAAGTTAAAAGTGCCCGCAGTTAAAATATGTAGATTCTTTAAAACATATTCAGGATACTGAAACTGATTTATAGCAGCATAAAAAACAAGACTGTTGATACAGCAAGAACGGGCAAATATTGACCAATTGAGGAAGTACTTTAGGAAGCTAAATTAGAATTAGACAAGGATACACATTCGGGGACATCTTCATATTTTACTTAGGTTAGTTAATTTGTCGATAATATTGGCTGTCTATTCGGTAAATGGTTTCATATTTTTCCTGACAAGTTGAATAAATAAATGTGTATTGACCCTGGACGACCTTGCATTCAGTACAAGTTGAAGAATGTTATGTAGCATGTTCAACTACCCTATTACAGCTTGTAACTTTAATACTCGCAGAAAAAAAACAATAGTCAGTAGGAATTGCTGCATTAATTCGTGGTATTAAGTTATTAACGAGAAAATATACTCTTACGACAGAAAAGTATACACTTTTTAGAGCGGATAGCAAATTTTAATTTGATTTTAACTTTCTTGCAGGAATTTTCTCCTGAGGTCTTGTATGTAGCAGAAAGTGAAGTACTTTGCGGTGGAGTTGCGGATGACGGTTTTTGACGGGTTGATTTGGAATTCAGCTTGTCTTATACTGAAACTTTTATGACTTGTTTTGTTTTTAAATATTTAAACGCGTGGCTTGTGTGACAAATCTGAATGATTTTTGAAATCCGCAAAACGTAAAGTAGTGCTGCCGGAGATTAGACAAATGAGAGTCGAAAATGGTTCTCGAAACGGAAAGTGCCATAAACATTTTGAGTAAATTTGTCAGCTAGTATTTGAGTGAGGAACTAAATGCGGAAACATGTGGGCGTTAAAGTTTAATTGTGTTGTGTCTGTGTCGATAAAACAGCAACTATGTCCGTTTTTCCTGTTTATCATTTCCATATCTATGCTATCTTACCCCTCCCCTTGCCATGGAGCAATTTATGTGGTCTCAGATCTTACAAATGACACGGTGTTGAAAGTGAATGACATGCCTGCGCGATATGTTCCAGAACGGTACACATTTTTTGGAATGACGGTAAGCAATACTTGATTGATTATATTGGCTTGAAGCTGTGGGGGCTGGAAACATTATTTGTTATCTTATTTGTCCTTTCAGGGATACTTGGTATATGCTGACCCTCCAACAGCATGCGGGCCTGTCCAACCTCCACCCCGGTACAACTCCAGTATTGCATATCCAATTAGTTGGATTTTACTAGCTAAGCGTAGCCCAGACTGCCATTTTCAAACTAAAATTGAAAATGCTCAGAACAGCGGATATAGTGCCATAATCGTTCACAATGTCGACTCAAATGACACTGAAATTATGGGGGTGGAAGACCCCGGAAAGTTGATGATATATGCGACATTCGTTGGGGAATATGATGGACTCATGCTGAGTAATTTTACTTATGAGAAGCGGTTAGTCATTCATCTTTGATATTAACGCGTTACGTTGCATACTATGATATAGCGACGAATGTTGCAATAATCACATGTCACTTTCTTCCAGGTACATTCTGAGAATTCGGGACGATTTTTCCGTCAACGGCTATTTTCTTCCATTTGCTGTAGTCGTTGGGATTTGTATAATTGTCATGCTTCTTTTCATGGTAAGATTGGTAAGCAATTTTCTTTAAAATCAACTCTCAATCTGGGTGTTTACGTTAGGCAATCGCTTTTTCTTTCTGCTACTTGATTATGATAAATCCTTTACTTGTGTACTTTGTAAGCGTTAATAAACTGCATGATCCTAAACTGTCCTGTTTTTTCAATTATAAAATCGCTAGTTTTCGGCTAAAGCTTAACTTATCTATGTGTGTGGTGATTAAATTACAGTTGTGGCAACAGGTGGTGCGATGGTATCGAGAAAGAAGAAGGTCACGGAGGAGGAAGCTTCCAGCCTCAGAACTGAAAAAATTACCGGTGCATAAGTGGACGAAAGGAGATCCATACGAGACCTGTGCTGTTTGCTTAGATGATTTTGTAGAGCAAGAGAAAATTCGAATTCTTCCATGCTATCACGGTATGTGAAGGAATAGTTTTCGTATTTGTTGGGAGACTCATTTTGGTTGTATATGTATTTGCTAATAATATTTCTTGACTATAGGTTACCACATACAGTGTATTGACCACTGGCTCACAAAGGGTCGTAGGGTGTGTCCTATTTGTAAGCGCAAAGTTATTGTTGCGGATGAACAGATTTCAGATTCCGACACTGAAACTGAAGACGAAAACGCACCTTTGATTCCTGCACCTTCTGCGTCTCAAAATCCACCATCTGGAGCCAGTACTTTCATTCAAAACCAGGTACGCCGCTTTCAATATAAGTCTTATGTAATATATGTAATATTTTTATGATCGATAAGCTCACGTGAAATTCTTGTAACAATTTTTAGATTAATGTTCGTGTTATCGGAATCGGATCGAGAAGGCTCCTGGCCAGGAATAGACAGAACGCTGCCAATGACTCTGACGCTTCATCTATTAGTAGTGGAGTTGCTGATGATCGAGAAGCATGTCTCACTCAAAGTACTGCTTCGACTCGTCCTAGTACAAGTGCAGCCAGTTTAGGTCGAGTCAACTCATCACATCACTCTGTGTTTGCGGAAGTTCATCAGTCAAGTGACGCGATTAGAAAAATCATGGAAGCAAAAACACAAAATAGGTCTGATAGTAGTACTCATGTAGCTGAAGTTGGTGAAAGTAGTAGAAAACCCGACGCTGGACTAGAGAATAGTGGTTTTAACGAGGAGAAAAACTTAATGGACCTGGAGAGTTGCCGAAGTCAAAGTGAAGAAACTGCTGGTAATCCTAATACTAGTGAGCAGCTTTTTGTTGTTGTTGACGAGGCTTCTTCTGATAATCAGCGACAGATTAGTCAAAGTGAAAATGGAGAGCAAGTTTGAGGAGAAGTTTCCACGTGATGATAACCGAGACGTATCCCATCTATTTTATAGACCTTACAAGATCATTATTGATCAATAGAACTATAAAGTTTTTATTAGTCAAAGTGTAACATGCAACAACGTTTGGAGTGTATGCTAACTTTGTTGACTGGTTGCGTATGAGACGTTACAGCCCTTCCGCTTATGTGAATCGTTTGCTGTATCGGTTAAGAAGGTTGCTTAAACCTTGAACAATCCTACCTTTTTAGGTGGTAAATTAATTGTTATCGCTCGCAGTACGTGTTATTTATAAGTGACTCTAGATATTCCTTCATTCTTGTTAGTGTTTCTATTATCATATTAAAATGAAAAGATCAAATCATAGATCGTTATTGCACTACACGTGATTCCCCTTTGCCTGGAATAGGAACCTTTAGGATCCTACATGCTGTTCGGTGCATGTTGAGTTGATATTCTTTGCTGACTTGTGATAGCTGGGTCAGACTTTAGAAACGCTTCTGGATGTTTATTTGACCATTACGGGTCAGCAGTAATGATGTTGGAGCTGCGAGTGCATTTATGTTGGATTAAATTTAAACATATCACTCGCAATTCCAGTTAGGAAAGTGTTCCTGAGTGCTATTTTATGTCACTGCTTCAGGCAGTGTTCTTAAGTCATGCATTGTGATTCACGTCTCCACCCAATATCCCAAACATTTTCGTAATGAAATCCCTGACTTAATAAACGTTAATAAATTCGTATTAAGAAATATACGATTGTTGAGAAAGTATTTTATTTGCGTCAAGAATGACACCTTGTACATAACACCGTATGAAAACGGAAAATATTTCTGCTTCCATTTATCACGGCATACAGTAGCAAGTGACTTTCCATCATTACATTGGAAAGGAATACGGTGAGACTGGAAGAATTTTTCGCAATGAGTTTTGTGATATTATGCATTTGCAAGTTATTGGGAGTCCTCTCATGAGATGCAACTTTCGTTGTGTTTGATCATAATTTTAATTTGTATTGGGTATTGCACTTGTTTGTACAATTTTTTTTCAAATATAAAACTATAATACAGAGGTCACTTATTTTCTCCAAATGGGCTTAAGGTTAACAGCAAAAATGGTTTTGGTAACCAAGTGCAGTGCATTTTGAATGCATCACTTTTTAATACGCCGTGTCGAAACTATAGGGTCAATCAATATGAAACCGAGTCG
>VICI01002130.1:0-18053 GCA_019593645.1 Akabosia matsudoensis | reverse complement strand
GAAAGGAATACTCCCACCGGATAATCCTAGTAACATCCTGACAATGAACTCTTCAGATAGTCCGGGTTAGTAGTGGAGTCTTCTTCCAAACAAACACACACAAAAATGAATCACACGTTTTTTGGTAGAGCGTACGAGCCTTTTTCCAGTTGACCCACACACATGCTTTCTCTCGTAATACTATTTTTTACATCGTTGTACATTTTCCTCTTCCAGTTCTGAAGACTACTTTTATATTATTCCTAATTTATTTTGATTAATGTATGTATTGTATTCACTTTTCTGGGAAACTTTCATTTTAGCTAGCACAAACTAAAACAAAATTGAATTAGTTCAACTAACCCTGTACAAAACGACTCATCATCGAATGTATAGCACACAGCTACTGCTGGTGCGTAGTAGTGTCACCACGACCAGGTTATCGACACAACACACTCATTCTGGATATGTGACTCATTTCTCTAATTTGCTTTATAAACTTGAGCTAGTAACTAATTACAGGTTGACTTGATGCGTTCGGTTACCATTACCATTCAGTTCTCCAGGAGAAATGACACACAAACCTTTCTTATTGTATATGACACTTTCGCGTAGTACTAATTTGGTATGAAAAAGTTACACACGATTCTATAGTTTGTACTTGTAAGATTTTACTTCATATTCACCAGCACCTAATGACATGAGCGTATAAAGTTTTGCCGCAAATAAGAACCTATTAACTTGTAATTGGCTTTGAGTTAACTTTTTTCCACAGTTTTAATGGTAGTTTTTCTTATAGAGTCACAGTTACGGCCTGGTGTCCTCCTAGTATGTATTGGAACATGTTTACCTGACGCTTTGAAATGGTTTTATGGGATTTGATATAGTTCTGTATTATGCGACGTTTACTTTAGCAGTGTTTACACTTGCTGGAGCGATGTCTGGTTCTTGCTATATTATATAAATTAACTTTTTTGAAATGACGTAATATTGTTGTATATATTTATGAAATAAGTGTTCTATTGGAATAGTATTCAATGAAGAATGTTTTTCCTGTGTTGCTAATTTTGTTAATCTTCTCGGTATATTTTTATAGATGTAGCAACTTGGCATTGCGAAGGGGCCAAAGGGGAGAATGGCATATCGCCATTGCATTTAAATAATCAGCAGCCTTTGACAACTTTTGGGAATCATCACAATCACTCCCATGGGCAGATGCTTCATAGTGGTCTCTTAGGTCGCGGTGACAATTACAATGATGGGAGGTCGTCCCCACCGAATCATTTAAAAAATGGTTACCACCTCAATTCTTCACAGTCTGTTCACACAGTTTCCTCCTCCTCTCACTTCCAAAGTCAACCTAATGTGACATTTACGTCATCGAATGATGGCAATGCCAGTTGTTACGTTACTTCCACAAGTGGTGGCATGTCAATGCAGGAGAAAATAGACCGAGTCGGACTAGCGCTTCATGCCTTCCCAGCCATGGGCGCTGGTAAGTACCTCCTTTACATTTATCATTCCACATTATACATTATAAAACCATATCCAGTCAAATTAAAAATCATTTTATTTCAAAATTCCAGGAGGTCCCGCTGCCTTTTACCATCCACCTGATGGTCAGTTTTACGCAAGTTCAAATAGCAACAGCAGTAATGTTAATAATGGTCCTCCACATGGTGACGTGCCCCCTTATTGTTTATCAGAACTTCCTGAGCCCCCAATACCTGTGTCCGAAATTGGTCCTATACCACCACCGCCGATGTTCAGTTCGCCCTCACAATCTCCTCTACCTGCGTTGCGAAACTCTCTGATGGCGCATCTGAGAGCAAATGGCTCAACAACGGGAACGTGAGCAGAATCTCGCCGCAGCTATCGCAATGGTTGTTCAAAATGCTCGCAATGCTGATTTGTACCCGTCTGGACAGCATGGTAATACATAAATTGCTTCAGCCAAAACAAACAAGCTCAAATTTCTACAAGCCATGAAAAAACGGAAACGGTGAAAGTAACGAGAAAGTGGATCCTTTTTTTCCTAACAGGAGATGATGTCGACGGCAGCGGCTCTGAGGAAGACGAGGAGCTGCTGGAAGCAAACATGAATTTTCTGAGACTGAGTGGGGTAGACGTGGATACAACCAGGGTGGAAGAGGTGCCTGCCAAGGAACCAAAGCCTAACGCGAAACCGATAAAGTCAGCATTGAAAAAGAAGGGTATTCCAGGAGCTCCCAATTCAGGGTCGGGCCCCTCCACTCCAACTCAAGAAAATAAGACTATTAATACAAAACTTGAGCAAGTTTCCAAGTAAGAATTTCAAAAAAATCGAAAAAATTTCACTCTATCAAATCGTTACGGAGGGTTAATAACTGTTTAAAAGGTTATTTGAAAAGCTATTACACTGAATATGCAACATAATTGCAACCTGCCAGTTCCAGAACTTGTTTTTCTTCTCTCTGCATATTACTTGATTTTTTGTCGTTTCTGAAGCTATTTACTACTGTTTTTGAATTCTGTTCTTATAATATAGCTTCTTCGTATCTACGAATCTTTAACAAGATGATTTTTTTACGTAATACTCAATTAAACTCGTAGTTTGATCATGAGTTTTAAAACTCCTGGATTACTATCATTATTACTTTTTTTCTTCAAAAATAACTCATTTTGTCTTCCGACTTTTTTCTCGTATCAGCTCAAAATAGTAGTCCAACATGTTGAGGTACAATGTTAACCGTTCTCTTTTGTACGATTTAATATTGTTTCCATTTAATAATGTTGTAAAACACTGATTGTTCGCCTAGGTCATATATATCTGCAGCTTGCTGTAGTCCAACAAGTTGAGGTACAATGTTAACCGTTCTCTTTTGTACGATTTAATATTGTTTCCATTTAATAATGTTGTAAAACACTGATTGTTCGCCTAGGTCATATATATCTGCAGCTTGCGAAGAGGTCTTACACACTATAATTGTTTCGCCACTTTCAAAGCCAGTCTGGATGTGTAATAGACATTTTTCTCTAACAGGCTACATGAGCAATTTGTTTATTATTATTTTAGTATAAATGACCTTCGACTTTTCATTTTACATTGAGAATCGTAACAGTATTAAGCAAAGCTCTTGTTTCTCCCACTTTATGCTTTCAAGACGACCACCTTTGAGGATGATCTTTAGGTAATCAATCGCGTTAATTTGAATCAAAATGGCTTCCATTTAAAACAATTTTTTGAATATAACATGCTGCATGCTCATTTACCACGAGAAGAAAAAAATCATGTTTTAATAATATCTAAACAAAACTGTCTTGTGAAAGTAGCGCGATTAATACCAATGCTTGCATTTATGGCTTTATACAACGAAAATGTTTCCGTCAACTGACAAAGTTTTTATATATTGTTTTCTTTTAAAATAATTATATGATTCCTTCCTACGAGTAAGTTTTCTTATGATTGCAATACTAACTGTATGTTTCCTGCTTTGTCGCCAAAAGCGCGTAATATATTCTTTCCAAGATAAGAAATGTGATGTAAAGTAAGCAATATAAATGGCGTATTGTCTTACGACTACAAACATCATTGACCTACATACTTGTTTCCGATACCATAATTTTGTTGACTCAATGCTGCTTGCCATGAACACGACTTGAAACCCGATACGATGAATGACAATTTGCTCTAATTTTGTTTGGCCATTTTCTCTAAATAGTGCAAGACCCATTCGATTTGGTGTTGGGCTACCTCACAGAGAGCGCGACGAAAACAAAGAAAACGCAAGGCCGAAGGACGCCCCGGTAAAGGATGATGATTCCGATGGCGAGGGTCCAGTTTTGTACCGCGACGAGGATGACGAGAGTGCGGACGATGCCAGTGAGTATTTTTTCCCCCTATTGAAACTCAGAATGAGTCAGTGCACTGTTTTAGCGTAAAATTGTCAATTTCAATGCTTTTTGCTTATTCCTTTTCCTGTTTGTTGGAGGTTATTTTTTTCAAAACTTCTCGAACAGCTCATTCCCATTGCTAATAAGCCACATTAGTTTGCATTTTATGCAGCTGACGTATCTCTTGCCTAACGACTTTATTTTCAGAACATGTTGTTTATCAGAATGAACAGCTTGAATCCGCCAGTTTGTTCGTAAAACAATGATCTCCATTTTGTTCGCTGCGAAAAAGTTTTTCTAGCTTTTTCGTTCTCGGAGGGGATGACGCATGGCCATGCGCGTGTAAAGAAAGATATTCAATAACAAACAAGTAGACATCTGCCTTGGCGTCAACTATTTCTTCGAAATGATTTTAATGTGGGATTATATTTGTCATAATTTTCATCACAAGTATCAAATTCTCGTCAAAATTAAAGATTTGGAATGGAATGTTGTACTAAATAAAAACGTAATGGTAGATTTTCATAAAAAAAGGTAATATAATATGCCTTGCATTGGCTGAAACATGTTCATAATGTTGTTTCTTGTCTCATCTCTGGAATCAAAGAACATTCCATTTCTTGAGATATTAGCTTCTCGGGTTCAGCGTGTTTTTTTTCTTGTATTCCATTTTAAACATTCGATGAATAGTAATATAAAATGGTTATTTACGTTGTAATACCTATAAACAAGTCTGAATAATTTTCTATTATGGGAAATTGTATGCAAAAATAGCAATATTACTAATACAGATAGGGCATAAACTGAAATCATTTCCAAAAGAGGGAAAAGACGCGTGGTGGTGAGCTTCGTGTGCGTCTTGTTCGTGTAGTCGCCTTTTGCTAGAAATGATGACTGGTTTTTATCTTTTGTTTGAAGCAGACTATTTTTTTCCCCGTCGCGCATGGACATTAGTGTTTCTCACAATCCCTAAAATTGTATTACTACAAAAGTTTCTTCGGCAAACCGCTTGTTGGGTGATTGAATAGCAAAAAGTTAAGAGAGGAACATTATGATGGGAAGTTTTATGATTTTGTCCTTGTACCTGGGTAATAATTTAGTTTACTAAATGGGAAAACGACTAGCATTCATGAACATATACATTCTTTCCAAACAAAAACTGACATGTCTCAGTTTGTTCAACGTTTGAATAAAACTTTGTCATAAACTTCTCTCAAACTTGACATTATAAGTGCAGAAACACTTTTTTGAGTTTTGTTGTTTGTGGCACTCATTCAACTAGAAAAAAGAAGAAAAAAATCCATGAGCTTTCAATCTCAAGTCTGCGATTCATAAATGATTGCAGTGCCAAGTTTGAAATACAATGTTTTTGTTAAACCTCAACATGATGAGCTGTTGTGCTCAAAATTGCAATATTTTTTTCATAAGAGACCAAAGTACTTTTTTTTCTGCAATAAGCTATTATTGGTATTTTTTTTGTAAAAGATCAAGGATCTTGCCAAGAATGTTTTTCGGGTATTTGATACATCGCTGTTCAACCTTCGACTGACTTGTTACTAATCACGTTGGTTTTTAAGTAGAAAGTAAACACGTTTTATCATTTGCTCAACTACTTAAGTCGACTTCTGAACAAATTTCCCTTGCTAAAGAACGTACAACTCAAAGTTTCCTACGAATGAAATACCACAACGAAATTCAAAAAATTCGGTTCGCTGACATTACATCCGTTTCCTTTTATGACGTGATTCGGGGAATATTGAGTATGTCTTTAGGAGTGAACTGTCGATTGATGAGACTTCATTTTCGGGGTAATTAAAAGAGAAGCGATGCTAAAGAAATTGGGTGATACGGATGCTTATAAGTATTCCGCTCTGTACCTCATCATCATTTCCATAAAAGTAACGATGCTGTGAAATGTGTACCGTTTTCATGCTCATACACTTGTACAGAGAAACCAATCTCATGTAATGCATCTCTCTCTCTGAACTCAACAAGTCAGTGAAACTTGGCTGGCGCAGTATTTTTTATGCAACTGTGCATGGGTCGCTTGCTGCTCTAGTTAGCACAAGGTAGAAAACGGAAAAGACGACGAGAAAGGCTAATAGGAGTGGGGTAAAATGGGACAAAGAGAGAGAGAATGATCCTTTTTATTTTCATAATTATAAAAGTCTCTCGTAAAAATCTAGCACATTATTACGCGTCGTCGCAACTGTAATCGGGATGCAGTGTCTGGCAGTGTGCTAGGTCATAAAGCATCCTGCAAATTTCTCAACCTGTCAGTTTTACAAGAAAGAAACGCAGAAATGCTCAAACTTCTTGCGGAAACTAGAGAATCAATTTGTAGAGAGTAATTAGATAGACATGCAGATAAGGCGTAATAATATGTGCACACATATTACACATCAGCACTCTTAGCGAGAGTGAACGTGTGGGAGCTCATTTTAAATGGATCGGAAAAAAAATATCTGGTATGGGCTGGATGTTGTTGTCATTGGTGGAATTCCTTTTTGGACAGTCGTTTCGTTACGTATGGATTCTTGGCCCGGTACTGATTTATAAAATAAGCAAACATGTCCTATCGAAATATCTAGTTTTGTGTAGCAGTCTGCCGAGCACATTTGTGGAGGCTGATGGAAATTTCATAGCACCAAACAAACAAAAATACTATATTTTTCTCTCTCCTTGTAAAAAGTTTTTACAAATCATGCTTTCGTTTTCGCTACTCCCATAAGGCACGATAGACGCTCTAGAGCTTGTTTTTTTTATCAATTCAAATATTTAAAAAAAATATATGCAAAAAAGAAAAGTGCAACAAGTCTGTAGGAGTTTTCTAGACCTCACATGCCCAACAACAACTTGAATTTACACTTGCAGCCCATTTAATAAAAATATCAGATGTCGGTACGCGAACAAATTCCGTCAGTAGAGAGCAATTGAGATTCAGATGAATAGAGCAAGGAGTTCATTCATGGTTGCCAGTAGGCAGAAAGACCATATTAAAAAAATTAAAGCGAGGTTTTAGCTCATGAGGAGAGGATTCATAGGCGGCAGTCGTCTGTTATGACTATAATAGTCTCAATCTCTACTCATCATCTCATTTCTCATTCTTCTTCTTATTTTTTTGGAGCAGATTCATACATTCTATGAAGTTAAATGCACAGCTAATATTGCATTTTTTCCCCTGCCTTTACGCAAGAATCGTAGAGATTTTTTACAAAAGTATCTTGATTTTGCACATTAAAAATATATACCTTTTGGGTTATGAGGTGATGGCTTGGTGCTATGTTGTGGCTTGAGTCGTGGGCTGCTGATATGCCTAATTTGAGTAATCCTTGCTGCTTTCTAACTAACTGGCGATTTTTTTTGGGTTGAGGAGAAGCAGAGTAATCTGTTTGGTATGTGAGAACCTGATAAATATGTGAAGATAAACATTTCATTCTTTAGAAGAAGAAGAAGAAAAATATTGTATTTTTACAACATGTTATTTTTTTGCACAGGCTTTACTAAATAAGATGTTTTTTTTTGTATATTTGTACAATGATTCGTACAGGCATGTGCTATGAATGCCATGTGCATTCATGGTTAATGTTTGTATCTTCTTGTTACAGACGCACACTCACCTATGCTCAAAAATATGATGTGGCTAGTGCCACTGCTTAGATTTGCGATGTTAAAAAAATATATATATATGAAAATACGTATTGGAGATGGCAAGGGAAAAGATAACGATGAATCAAGTAGACAAGTTTGTTATGCTTTTTTTGGAGCTTTTAATTTTTTTTTTTGGCTTGTAGAGGAATATCTATTCTGCTTTAGTACATATTAAAAATATGTAAAAAAAAGCATACGTGCGTAACAACGCTTATTGGAGGAGGATTTTGTAAAGATAAAAAGCACGGACATTATTGTTTTCATATGGATGATGGTGTGATGACGGAATATGTTTTGTTTCCGTAGGTCGGCTCGCTGCTAAAATTGCGAGGAAGGATAGTCTTGCGCTCAAGTTATCGCTGAGACCGGATCGTGATGAGCTGATTGCTCGAAATATCATTAGAGTTGTTTCAGACAAGGAGCAACAGGAAACAAAAGAAGCTATTGGTGCCAAATTGATTAGGTATGTGCGACTTGTTGTTCATTTCGTTGTTTGTTCAGTGAAAGGAAAAGTGATCTGCAGCAGAGCTTCATCAAAGAAGCAAGAAAAAAAAAGATAAGAGAAAATATCGAGAACTTTCCAAACACACAGCAGAAGAGTATGAATACTTCAATACAATTTCCAGAAAGAAGTGCAGTTTTGGACAAAAATAAGTTGTTTCGTGAAGTTTATACTTTCTGAGAGAAAACTGTGATTGACAAAAAGAGATTCAAAAAAATTTTAGAAAACGAAAAAGATATAAACTGCAATTAACAGTTCAAAATAATACGCACAAAAGAAAATTTTTTGTTCCAAGTACCATTAATTATTTTGATAGAAAACATGCCGACGTATATTTACTACGATACGGGCATAGTTTCCAGAAAGAAACGGATAAAGCCGTTGACTGGCTTCTCCGTAATCAAGTCTGCTGTGAAAGATCTCCGGTACAGGTTGCATGATGACGTAGTTTACTTATTTGCCCCTGCTTTAATTCTTAACAGACGGCTAAGTATGAGACCCTCTCCGGAGGAACTGGAAGAACGGAATATACTTAAAAGTAAGAAATCCCACCTGTTACCCGATTTTGTCAACTTGATGCCAAATGAACTAGTGCTTTAACTGTTTCTTTTTTTTCCTAAACTATCGCAGAACAAACACCCGAAGAAGCAAAGAAACTGAAAGAAGAAAAGAAGAAGATGCTCTTAAGGAAGCTAAGTTTTAGACCGACAATCGATGAGCTAAAGGAGAAAAAGGTATGTCGTATTGTATCACCTTGCCCCGTGTGACTTTCTTACTATTTTGTCCCCAAGAGAAAGCCCATGCAAAGCTTTCTATCGTCGGTTGTATGTAAATGGCAAAAATATGTATGAAAATAAACTTGTTTATTTGTTTTGCCGTAGATTATCCGCTTCAACGACTACATTGAAGTGACTCAAGCACAAGATTATGATCGACGTGCCGACAAGCCGTGGACAAGACTAACACCAAAAGATAAAGCAGCAATTAGAAAGGAACTGAACGATTATAAGAGTACTGAAATGGACGTACATCAAGAAAGCCGACATCTCATCCGTTTTCACAGACCTTAGTGATATATTTAAACACAAACCTAGTGATAATTACATAAACTAATGTAGTTATTTTCTTGTTTTAACTGAGTCAGTGAGTGAAACTACGGTTGTAATATACAACGCAAAAAGAAAATTTGGTAATCGTTACATAACAAATTAGTACATTTTATGCCTTTTGCTCCACTACATTACACACACAGATACAAAATGTTCTTTTTTTTACACTGTTGCATCTCAAAGAGATTAGTTTGCACTTTGTTTGGCTGGCACTTTGGAAAATTGTGAAGCAGATTATTATCGGCCTGCTTTAATTGTGCTTTAACTATTTAAAAAAATATTATTTGAAACATGAAAAATTGTTACCTACTGATTACATGAGTTCTTATTCGCTAGATATTTTTTATTGTCAGTCTAGAAATATTTTAAAGGAAATTCTCTCACAACGGGAGATCGGAATGAGATCAAGCGAGAAATAATAATATCTCAAGAAAAATCTAAAATATAAAAAACCAACACCTACATAAATACCCTACACATTAATAATAAACTTAGTACATGAAATCCAAGTTATTTCAATTTTTCTTTTTCCAGCTTCAAACCAACAACAAACAGAGAAAAAGTAGCTCGTATCAAATAATTCCTCTTTTATACATCTATATACAAAAAATATATATACTTCTATAAAGGAAAAAAAATGAATTGTTAAAAGTGCAAGCAAAGTGGATTACAAAAAGAAACAAAAAATGTGTCACGGGTCATGAACAAAAAAGGTTATTTGTATGAAACTCTTTATGAAATAGACATTTTTGACTTTTTAATTTCTAGTAGAGAGAAATCCATGAAAGGGCAATATTTAAAAAAAGGAAGGGAATTATAAAAAAGAAAATACTTTAAATTCCTGAGACTGATGTTGATATGTAGTAATGATGAAAAAAAAATTACAATAAGTTGTGTATTATGTACCTACATAATTGTATATTTATGATATTTAGACGACAACAAAGTATCCATGCTTCTTAAAATGGATGGGAAATCGTTATTTGTCTACGTAAAAAACGAATAGGACTCTACTTGTTATGATCTGTCACTTCGCTGCTTTGATTTTTAAAGATAATATCGTCAATTTCAAAAAAAAAATTGCTCAAAACGAGGAGTAAAATTGAATTTAGAGAAATTGGACACATACAAGCAACAAAGATCTGATATAGTAACGCCCACACAAACACCTTGCGCGCAAGGTGTGACTGTGTCAATGAATATATATGCGCCGCGTGTGACCAATTTTCTTTCTTTTTTTTCATAACCGAGAAACGGTTGAAAAAAAAAAATTTGTAGTGAAGTCGGTTCATGCCAGATAAAAAAAGATAATTTTGTGCAATCCTAACATTTCGTTAGCCTAAAAACTATAGGAAAAAAACTAAACATTCACACAAGATCGCTATTTTGATTAGACAAATTTTTGAAAAGGTTTTTTGTACTCTTTGACGTAATTTTGTTGCGGAAATTTTGTATTAAAACAAGGCATATTAAGCTTATGGAACTGACCCTGTCTCCCATCAATAGAGAGATTTGATTTTCACAAATAGCTTAAATCCAAACTGCAGTGGTGTTTCCCAAGTCTCATAACTTTGTATGATGGAGTCGTTTAGTGAAAGAGAAAAAAAAAGTTTTTAAAAATGCAATTTGCCGGTAACAATAAACTTCTTTTGTGATCTGTGATTTTTCAAACTACTTTTTTATATTGTTGTTGTATAATGTAAATTGTAAAAAAATCAGTAACTGCGTGTCATTTAAGTATTATGCTGTTTGTTGTTCCGTTTGTTTTGTTCTGTTGAGTTTATACATATGCAACATAATCATAAAAGAAAAAAAATATTACGTACGTCTTAATATTTAAAGAAGAAAAAAAACTTTAAAAGAATAAAAAAAAATACGTTAAAAAAAGCAGTAAAAAGCTTGCATAAATCCTGTTTTAAAAAATGTACCTAAACAATGAACACGGTGGAGTGACACCTGCACTCCACTTAAAAATGTACTGTACAAGTTTATATAATAAACCCAATAAGCAAAATCAAAAAAAAAACAACGCACTTTTTTTACGGCTATAACCTTATTTCACACGGTTCAACCTTGGATTTTGTGGAAAAAATAGATCGCATAATGTCCTTCCATGATTTATTATGATTGTGGGTGTAATATGCATAAAAATGAAAGCGTCAATTACATTAAACACAACACATTTATCTTTTCGAAGCGCCGCTTTTGACGAATCTGGAAATTGCATAGTCAATTTATTGAAATGATGCATATTACATTTTTTATAATTATAAGCTCCTCCAGCACGACATTCATACATACTTCAAAGTTTCACCAATAATCCCCACAATAAGTTCAAATCATGTGTGTAATCAACCAGAAATGAAACATTTTCAAATGGGCCTACCTTAAATACAAAAAAAGGATATTTAAAAATGAAATTTAAACTCACAGAGCCACATTTCGTCTGGACTTGTTGGACCAAAGGTTTAAAACACAAAATTGTTATGAAAAGAAAAAAAGTTTCATAATTCTCTCCTGGTTTTTCTTTTGATTCTTGATTACAAAGATCTGTTTTGAGTCAAACCTTTTCATTAAACACACTCACATTCACACGGTGAAAACTGTCGAGTTTTCAAATGATTTTACTGTTTTTTTTTTGTTTGTTTTTTGATATACAGCGATCGCGAAAATCAACTTGCTTTGATTTATGACGTTACAAAACATTGCACTTCTTGATTACTCAATTTCGCTACTAAACTAATGACCAAGGGTGCTCTGTCCTTGTAATTTACGACTCATACTATTAGGATTTTTATAATGATTACTGATTACATATACTTTGTAAAGGCCACATTCAGACTCACTCGGATACAGTTCACTGAGTAAAAACGAACACACTACAAAAAAAATCAATTAACAAATTACGACAAGTTGTTTCCACTAAATAACTACGAATCAGAACAAAAATGACAAAAGTGCAGACTTTGTGATGATGATAAATCTCCGTAGTTTTAGATGCACATCCGAAGATCCTTTGTTATTTGCTTAACAGTTAACAACCTGATTTTTTATGAACGTCTTGCAACGTCTCTGGTCTGTTGTTCCTTACATTTTACACTTGAATATAAATACATAAAAGTGTATTCAATAAATTAACAAATAACATAATATTCATGAGCGATGATGCGGTGTTGGTGTTGTGTACAATACACAGAAGAAATGTCCCTAGATAATACAGAAAACGAAATTATATCATGTCCAGTACAACTCAAACTATACATCATACATGTATTTGACGTGTAAAAAATGAATTCTTAGTGAAAAATGTTTTTGTTGACCTTTTTTCAATAACTACCTTATTCTAGTTTTATTGAATAAAAATTTGTCTATGTTAATACAGATCTGTGTGACTAAAATATTATCGGTCCTGTTCAACTAATTTTACATCGTATTTTTCATATACATCCTAGAGCGTATTTAACAAAGTAGCTTGTGCTACTACACGTAATAGTTTCTAAACATTAATATTTTTGTATCAGTTATTTTCTGTGTGCAAAGGTAATAGTTATCACACGACAGAATACATTTTTTGTCCTAAACACTCGTGTAATCATGTTTTGTTTTGTAACTTGTAACAAAAAAGGTCATAATAATAAGCAACGTAACAAATAAATTAAGGTAACTTACTATCAAGCTGTCTTCGGTTTTTAAGATTTGAGTCTCTCAACGAGGGATTTTTTGTTTTTAGTACATATACGAACGTAAACTTTTATGTAAAAACTCAATAATATCAATACGTGAATGTGTTACTCAACTCCCTAGACAGACAACAAGTTATCTTGTAACTTATTTTTAAAATTTAATGAGCATCTACAACCTAAATAAATCATAAAAAAATGACTAAAGAGTTTTGTTGTGAGTGAAAATTTTTGACCCACACTGGTCACTGGCTGAGAAATAAAGTGGTGGTAGTAAAAACTGAATGTATGTAGTGTAGTTATTTTATAACAGAAGTTAAATCATAAAGTTGCGATGATTATTATTTGTTGTTGTGCCTGATGATTCCAAAAAATGTATTCTTTTCAACAGCATCCCGTCCACATACACCAATGTCTTCAAAGTTTGTTTGTTCTATAAGGCTGAAGGCGCTTATTTCTGAATACCGGTGGTAGTCCTTCAGATGATACTTTGAAGGTACTCGATATTCAATAGATTCAGGTCCACTGACGATTGACGTTGACGTTTTCTATGTATTTAAGTAATCTAGCTGCGGAAATGTGAACTTGGATATTAAAGGCTTCAGTCGTGACTTGCATCACTGTCAAAGCCTTCAGCTTCCTCGTCTGATTCAACTTCGATGGGCGTTTTAAACTCGAGAATTTCTTCCTCGTCTTCATCTTCCTCGGGAGCTTCTTCATCATTAATAAAGTTATCGTCATACTTCGTCTTTTTACACGCTGGAGGATGATATCTCGTAGAGCTACCATTAGCACTCTTCTCGCGAAGCAGTCTTATTTCTTTTCGTCGTCGTTTCCGTTCTGAAATAGGGAACTGTTGGAGGTCTTCTTCTTGGCGCTCCCGTTTGAATTCAAAGACTAGACTATACACATGCTCAACTGCAGACTGAATGCTTTCCACACTGGGTGCAGTGATTGTAATACTTCCCGTCGAGAATATTTTCAATGTAGCTCTGATGTCTTTCATTTTGTAGGTTACTCCGGGATGAAGCTCAGGTTCATAACTGTGACAAAAAGAAAAGAATTTTAGAATTCCTAAAAATGTGTCATAGTATGTATATGTTGTATTTTTTTATCTGATTTTTACCTGGCCAGTCTTGGGTAAGCCCGTGCGAACTCGGCAATTTTGATTGCCCAAGGCATTGTGCATGTAGCAAGTACGTTGACGATACGGTAATTGGTAAACTTAACGTTGAATCCAAGTTTTTGAAGTGTACGGGCACATCGTCTTGCTCCCTTTTTGGCGTCCGCCTCCGTAGTAGCTCCAGTCATGGTGATTTTACCAGTTGACCAAATGGACGCGGTACAACTCGGCCTTCTAAACTTCATAATTAACATCTGCGAAGAAAAAGAAATTAATGCATTACTACCATCATCACTGATACGCTTGTCTAAATGAAGGAATCCTGAAAAATGTAAAAATTACTTACCGCCATTTCTCGATGAAACTCCACGTTGTGGCCGTTCATCGCAATTTGTTTCAGATTCAGATGACATCGTACACTAAAGTTGCAAACTACATTATTCAAAATGATGTCAATCTCCTTTTCTTCTGTTCTCTCGGCGTCGCCTCCATTGGCTTGATGCAAATCCGACGTCCCGGCCAACGTTTTCTGAACATTTTCTTTCTCTAAGTCTCCATTCTTCCCGACGCCAATTCCTTTTCCATTTGTATCTGCTCCACCTACGGCCAGGGTCGCAACCGTAGACATCATTTTCCCCTTGCCAAACTAATTTCACTTTGTAACTTCCTCCCTACACTACAAAACTAGAAAGAGCAAATTCACAGTTCCTTTGTCCCTTCTTTTCCACGTTCACACCAACTGACACCACAACACTGTCCACTAATTCTTCAAACTCCTCATAGGAGTTAATTGCGATGCAGCTGCATCCACATCTAAAACCAAAATGACTTTGACGATCTCTTCACCGTCGACAAAAATCCTTCACGCTCAAAACTTATTTTCCCCGATTTCACCGACTCTTCACAATATCACTCCATGCCTCCATTTTCTCCTCTCCGTATTCCTTCTGCTCTCATCCTCGTCTGTTCAACTAAAACAAAATAAAAACAACCATAAATAACTCATTACTCCTCCGGAAATTAATCACACAAAACAATATCCTTTATATACAACTTCACACAATATCCCCAGTATTTTTTACCTCTAAACAATACTAATTGCTGCTGCTGCAGATCCCTCTCGGCTCTCCCTCCTCTTCACCAACCTTTTAATCACATTAAACTTCAACCCTCATTACCTCAACTCTCTTCCCTAAATACTCCAAATCCCGGAAAAGCCAATACTTTTTAAATATTTTTTTCAGTCACTCTCCTCCTGTCGTTCACCCCAGCACACTGAGCCAACCTTTTTCCTACCCTCTGCTTTTAATTACTGACCTCCTGGTCTTTTTTAACGTTGCCTTTTATTCTTCCCTTCCCAACTTAATTCACAGAGGCAGGCCAGTTAAATAAATTAATCCTCGTCCACCACACATCCACAAACAACCATCACCCAAACTTGGTCTCTCTCTCTCTCTCTCTTCGTCCTCCTCCTCCTCTATTCTCTGTCATCCAAAATGATTAATAATTTTTTTTTGTCCCAAACTTGTCTGTTCATTTTTTATTATTATTATTGTACGCCTGCCGCACTTGCTTATTCAAACCAGACTAAAAAAAACCGTAAGCATTATTTATTTGATCACAGAAACAATAAAACAAAAATTCCGTCTTTTATATTAATATTAACTACTCATCAACTTAATACATTATTAATCACTGGTTTACTGGTGACCATTGCAAAAAAAGAAGAAGAAAAAAAAAATACCCAGAGAAGTTCTTCTACTGTTTTCATATCAAGTCCATTGCCATTATTTTCCTGTTCTGACGATGATACACAGTCAGTAGAGAAAAATGAATGAACAAACACAAAATGTTGCAAGATAGACGAAAAAAAAAACATTACATTATTTTTTTTCTTACAGAAAAGATATACTTTTTTAGGTTGAGTGTGTGTGTATGTGTGTGTCTATAACAACGTCGTCCATCAACACCACAGCCAGCAGACTTATGTTAACAAAACTTTAAATGTGACTTGGAAAGTTACAAAAGGCCTATCGTTTCGCTACATATGTACATAGATTTGCAGTCAGTATGCACATATTATTTTTAGCTTGTGACATAAATTACTACTGACAACCATAGAATAACAACAAATATAGAATGGGCAAGTATAAGCGAGTGATTGACAAGAAAGTTGTTTGTCCGGATTCTTGTATTCATGCCGAGCTGGCCCGAACTATCTAATTAATCACAATTCTTACTACATTTGCCCAGCAGAAAATTTTCTAACGAAACAAGCAAAAATATAATGGCTTGTCGGCCCTCTGCTGACGCCCTTTTTAATTCTCTGCCGAACATATGGACCTTCAATATACTACTGTGGCCGGAAGCACAAATCTAAACCCATGATGTCAGTCTGCTTGGTGTACTATGACACCATCCGAAATTTTTTTTCTCGAACGCCAATTTTTGTATTGTTTTTCCGACGAAAAAAGGAAAAATCAACACAAAGCAGAGTATTTTGAGAAAAATTCGTTCATATGGTGTCATAGTACACCAAGCAGACTGGCATCATGGGTTTTAAGTTATGATTTCGGTCACAGTACTTTTTCAAACGGCCAAATTATAAAATCTACGAAAACTGCTATTCTTACATGTTAGTTAAGTTTTGAGTAATTCCATGAATTTTAGCAGATTTATGAGACTTTCAACAATAATTTATGTCTCGTCAAGCTAAATAAAAATACGTGCATTCTGACTGCACATCTATGCATGTACAGAAACCATAGGCATATTTTAGTTTTCCAAGGCACATATCTTGACTTTGCTACAGTTTTATGTTGTGAGTTTTTTGTAACTCAAAGAGTGAAAAAAAACTCTTCGCCGACAATATCTACCGACAAAAATTGAGTTTTACCATAAAGCTCTACGTAAGAAAAGAGAATAATCATTTTTATTACGTCCCAGTATTACGTTATGTTCAAAAGAGAAGAGTCAAGAAGACACGGGTGGTGGTGGTGGATGGTGGCTGTTTGAAGAGGGAATATTATCGTATTTGCAGTAAACGAAGAAGAAAAAGTCTTTTAATTAAATAAGAATGCGAGTAGTATTTGGCTGTGAAAATGGGGATTTTTTTTCTCGATGTTGTAGGAGAGGATGACACTGGCAGATGATGATGTTCTTTTTAGGTTGACGATGCATGAGATTTCCGTAATATTTTTTTTTGGTGTGGCGGTGGTGGTGGGGGTTGAGTTATGACGGGGATTAAAAAATGAAAAAAATTGAGAGTCAGATTCAACGACCTTTTTTTTTTAACTTTCGGGTGAAAATTTTAATGTTTGGGATTGTGTTTTAATTTATTTTTGTACAGGAGGAAATTATGAGACTGAGGGCTATCCATAACGGCATTAAAAAATGGATGATTATGGATTAAAAACATGAAAAAAGGTCGTGAGAGTATTGGCGAAGATTATGCGACGAAGAAGAAGAATGAAAAAAGAATGTAAACGTAAAGAAAGCAAGAGAGTGTTTTGAGTGAGCTGAGCACACATGATACCCCAAATACACGTGCATTCGGCGGAAAAGGAATTTGTTTATTGGTGGACTTGCAAACAGTTGATTTTTTTGGATGTGGTGATATGTGTTGGCTGAGCATTGGTAAGAAACACCATCAATCATAGCATAGTCCAAGTTTTGGAGACAAACAATCGCAAGGTACAATTAAGGTAAGAACATTGAAGGTATTTGAATTTTTGAAGTGATAAACGTGGAACGTGGTTAATTTTATATTTTCATTTGATTTTTAAGCATGAAGACTGAAGCCTTTCTGGTATTCTTGTTGATGTAGTACAGAATCTTGGTTACAGCTTTTGACGATGAACAAAATTTTGTCCTCAGGGACAAGTTTGGCGTAAGATCTTTTGCTAATAATAACTTGTATTCCAACTTCCAAGTGGATTTATTTGTTGCCTAAAAATAATGACAATTAACTGATGGAAACTTTGATTTTCAGGTTTCTCGCCAAGTCTTGTGTTTCTTTCCAGTCACTACAAACTTGGACTCAGATCCGGTCAGCATCCAAATGGATACCGATATCTGCGAATGTCTCTGGAGCGAGTACGACTCGGATAACCTCGGGTAGGCCATGCAATGAACCA
>VICI01002129.1:0-18057 GCA_019593645.1 Akabosia matsudoensis | reverse complement strand
CAAGGCGGACAGCCATTTCATCGTTAATTTCTTGGCAGTTATTGCCTCAACAATTTAAAATACAAACAAAACCGAATCAAGGGAAAGCCTATTTCGTCACGACCCAAACACATACATAATTAACAAATTAACATCAAATCCAATAAATTTTCAGTATAATTGGGGGAGATTAAACAACCACCCTCATACCTGTTCCGATATTTGATTCTTACTACTAACGAATCAAATGTTTCGATTGCGAAGCGGTTTTCCACTACCTGTAGAAAAGTACGGCATTACAATTTGCATTCATCTAACATTAAGCATCATCGGCGTTTTCTTTAAAACTGCAAATCAAAAGGTTCTTTGCAGTGCGGAACAAGTCATCCTCTACCTCCTGCAATGACTTAAAGTCTTGGTGAGATATTAATTTGAAGGAAATGTAAATAGGTGTACAACGCGGAGTACGACAAAAGGATTTATTCCTGATCTAATCACAACACAAGAAGAGTTTTCATTCATGCATTTACAATATCACCGTAATCACCGTCAGAGCACAATAATATATTCAAAACTATCACCTCCTAGTGAGACATCTCTTGGAATTTTGTTGATCATGATGATGCGACTCCAAGTCGAAGCTGAAGTGATAAAAGAAGATAAAAATCGCAAAATCACACCCAGCTCAAAAGTGCCTTGTTGAAGGGTTAAGTAATGGAAGATGTCATAATATCAGAATATTGCGTGCTGCTCAAAAAGAATGCGTTCCATCCAGGTGTAATGCGCTACCCTTTGTTACCACCTTTTACCTACCACATAGTATTTAAGTTACGCCCGTGTCGTGCTCATTTTTATTTATTTTTTTATACGAACCACAAACAATAAAAAAAACTACTAATAATATGAATATGTGTACCCAGTACATTACATATAGTGAGCACAAATACCGAACAAAATATTTTTCAAAAATCAATTAATTCTCATACAAGCGACATCAGACACAAAATTCTTCATGTTAGACCATTTTGTTTGCAACACTAACTCTATTTTCGCGAAGACAATATAAATATAACTGTAAAAAACATAGTTCATTGCAGTTAAGCAGTTAGGCAAACAAATAGAAAAACCGGAAAAATGAGTACAACCCAATTCGATGCCTGTGTTTATTTTTTAAATCTTAAAATCCCAACTTTGGGTAGGCTTAAAAGTATTCTCCTTGCCTGACATAGGTTGATATTAGCAGAAAAGAAGCTCTCTGGGAAGAGGAAATAAATTTCGGATCTCCAGACCTCCTGGAGGGGCCACCCTTCAGTCATCCTGGGAAATGTACGAAAAGATAGTCGGCGACTCTTTGAGGTCACTCAAAAACTGACTGTGATATAGCGTTTTTAGGTGGTTGGCGGGTCAACTTGGGTCAAATCCTGCACACCGGGGCATCTTTCAAATTTACCTGTGTTCGGTTCTCTCTAGATCTGCCTTGGCGAGAAACCTCAAAAGAAGGCAACTTATAAAATGCAACTTGCCTGACTTTTCGTATAGTGTATAGATATACAAATATTTCGAAATAATACTGTATGTAAGTAAAGGCTTACTGCATTGCATATCTTATTTACACGCACATACTATACCGAAAATAGCAAAAATGAAGTAATAGAAGATGGTACCACCGCAATGCAATTATTAGTTTTTGTCTTCCTGTCCGAAAGAAAATCACCTTATCATGTAGAAGCTAAAATAATTTATAGTTTCTCCTGAAGGAGAATACTTTTCCCGTGTGTCGTATTTTAGAAGCTTACTTGTATTTGCATCACTGATAAGTTTCTTATAACCAGTTAGCTTTGATTGTTTTTTAACGTCCACTTTTATTTATATCACTGCATATTTTTTTACATAACAAGCAACACTTCTAGAAAATGAATGCATGAAAGATGTAAACAGACTGTAATAGATTCAGTTGAAAACGCAAATAAAATGAACCCAGAGAAAGTCACTTAGTTTTAGCACATTAATTTCGCAATCTATTCGTGAGATTATTCCGTCAAGAGACTATCATAATAATCGTCCAATATTTCATAAGAGCAAATTGAAAAGCACTAAGTTACGACAAAATCAAAGATTCGTGAACCACACACCCCGAAATTGACTTATACGCACCATTGAGTCCAACGTTTTCTAAAATTAGCAGCGTTTTTTGCTTACATAGTAGATCGAAATTTTATTATCACTTGTGCTCTCCATAGGAGTCCCGTTTTATAAGCGTTTCGGTTGGACCATTAAATTGAATTTTGGTGCACCTGCATACATTTAACACGATTGCATTGCAAGAAATACATGATAAACTCAGATTCATCAACGCGAGGTACCCAGCCCAAAAGGAAAATTGACAAACTCAGGACAACAATTGAAACCATTGGAGTTTTAAGATGTTATTGTGAGTTCATATTTTAAAAATAGAAGAGTTAACGCTGCGAAAATTCTAGACCTTTGATGAACACCACAAAACTTCAGCAGTTAAGATTTACACGATTATTTTCTTTTTCCATTATCTTCTGGCCAGATACATCTTTGTAGGTTTGTTGAGCCAGCATTATGGGGGACCCCAATGCTGATCCTTAAAGATCACAATAAAAATGCTCATGTCAGTCGTAACATTGCGAAAAAAGCTTTTATGGCAAACTAAGCTAAGGGAAAACTCGTATTGGGAATCTATTATCCTATCCATTTTACGCTCTCGTGTTATTATTACAATTATCTCTCCCACTGTGCCATAATGAACTGAAGCAGTTTAACCGTGGCTTCATGAATTCTATATTTACGATGCTGTGGCTATTTTATTTAGTCACGTCATAATCCTTTCCTTCACCTGCCTTCATTTATTATAGTTCTTGGCGCATTCTTAGGAGTATACATTTTGCAGTTTTGTCAATCAGAGTACCAGACATGAACGGAAACACAAGTTCCATAATATTATTATGAGGAGTACTCAGGGGAAAAAATTGACTCATTCTTTAACCTAAAGAATTACACACCATTAAACAAGTGCTTTTTGGTTTTGAAATGTGCTGGGAATATCGTAGAAAAGATAAGAATGTTTTTGGAAAGAAGGGGTCGAAACGCCAGACATTCTGACTCCAAAACAACTTCACTTCTACATGGTAAGAAAGGTGATGCCTGCGGGGCAAAATAATAATGACTGAAATAAATTTTCAAGAAGAGATTGTTTCCCCGTCTTTCCTCAATGAGGCAATCCAAATGAAGGTAGGTTATTTCAGTAATGTTAGAGAAATGTTAATATTTTTGTAAACGAATTTATGAATCGAAAACGGCCTTGTGTAAAAAAAATGCTCAAGAAATTCTTATCGTAGTGGAAAATACATGACGCGTGTTATTTTTTATGAAGTACTCTTATACGTCGCTACTACAAAAACAAAAATATGCAAAAACAAAATAATTCAAGACATTTTAACATATTTTCATTTTCTACTTCGTCATAAAATTCTAAAGTCGCAATCTCTATTATAATGATTAATGCTAATGTTAAAATGTTACACTCATAAAAGATGAAACAAGCCATAACGAATATTAACGGCTGTACTAATCACTAGCATTGTAACAACGGTCGTCCTTCAAGGTAATTAAAGAAACGTCCTTAATTGCAAGCTTTGCTTCCTCCACCGATTTGTTTTATGCTGGATCGTATCCAACCATTTTTATAGTTGTGTAGTAGACGCGCGTGCACCAGGATTTTGATGTGACAACCCTTGCAGCACACACACCGTGAATTTTGCTTTCGTATATATATTTGTGCATCTACACACAGTAAGGGATGTGACGATGCAACCGCCAAAGTTGCAATATTTTGTACGCATTGATAAAGCCAACGACATAAATTTCAAGATAACGAGGTCGAAATGTAGTTTAGATCGGAACGTTCCACAAAACGCATATCAAATCCATTTTCCAGCATACGTTGTAAACATTGTTATTTCATTTCCCACATCAAGGGAGCGTCCTCTTGCTATGATCGAGCTAAGAAATCTGGGTCGCCAGATATAATCAGAAATATCCACCACAATTTTTTTAAACTATAGATTTACTAATCAACATAAAAAGCTAGAAACGTTGTTATTTTTTTGTGCATATTTTGATATACAATCTTTACATTTCTTAAGTCAAAAGCTAACGAGCCAAAATTCCGTAATCGATAATACATAAATACGCATTAAAATAGGTCTTGGCACCAAACATATCTCTTGCAACCTTAGAACAATCCTTATTATGCTATAGCGTCAATCTTTTTATCAAAGTCACCCGGAATACTCATCATGAGATAGTTTCATAGTTCCCCTGTGTGAAAGGTGCAAATTTTATGTATTCAGCTTTCGAAAATGAGAAAAACTCTGAGCACCCTATGTATTTCATGAAAAGAAATTTTACACGTATTCTGTGCAGGACTGTGAGCGCACAAGGGTCTTACCAGTATTTGTATTTCTATTGGTGAGTGAAAATAGGATCAGCGTATCTAATTAGACCTGAGAACAAAAAACCAGAGCCACCATTCATTTTTGCTTTTCCCTCATTCACATTACATCAAATCACTGTTATCGTTCACAGAAATCCCAGTCAAACTTTCGTTTCTCTCATGATGACGCTATGATTTCCTCATTCAAGCTTAAAAATGCATACATGAAACGGAAAATAATGTGACTCCATTTACTACGATTATTTCGCTTGCTCACAAAGTGAACGTGTGTATTATTAGTAATGATGCATGTTTTAAAATGCATTGTGTCTTGACACAGTATAACATCACATGAGTAGCAGATGAACTTAGAGGGACAGGCCTTTGCCAGTACCCTTATAGATGCATAGAAAGTGTTCGAAAAAATTGTCCGGTAGAAAATTTGCCATGACGGACACGGTTCCGCTTTCTTAATTTTTCCCTTTTTATACCCAGTCCGACCCGGGTATGAAAGCTATGCAACTTGGAAGAGCTTGCAGATGTCGCGAGCCGATTTTGCTCATATGCACCAGTACCTTGTGAAACCAAAACGGGATGACGTTTTTTGAAGTCTCAGCATTGACAATGCTTGTATCCGAGTGAATCTACAAATGTGCTTACGATTCAGAGTTGACGATAAAGCTTTAAACGTTTTATAGTGCAGTGGATGCTTAAATGTTATAGTTTAATCTTTGTAAAATATGATATTTATGGTATACAGTATAGGAAATCATGTACACGGCTCATCTTGTATATTCAAGTTTTCTATCAAGTTGCCGAACGAGCACACGTCGAGGTAATATACGCGGACCAAGGGTGCCTTTACTTTTCGACAATAATGGTTGTCTACAAAAGGAAATCTGAGCAAGTATTAAATACATTTAAGTGGTAAAATAGCTTTTCCCAAGACAGCCGTGACGAAACATTCAAAAAATCGCCCTTTTCCATATATTATCGATCATTCGACAGTAAACCTAGCAGAACACATGCAAAGCATCGTTGTCGACTAGGAGCTTTCGTTCAACAGGGATTTACAGCAAAATATTTTCTGCCATTGTCATTTATAATTTTTGTACCAATGAAGTATGTACATTTTGATATCATGAGCTACTGTCAGTCTTGTCTTGTGAGACTATTTCTAACTTTTGTTTTACGTAGCACGTCCAAACTATATCAATAGCAATTTCAACAGGATGATAATGAATTACTGAGGAACACAAGCGCTTCATATTCAGCAATGAGCTCTATTCCTCTAGTCATATATAGTTAGGGTTTCTCATATTCCCCCCAAAATTATTAAGCATTCGCAGAAAATTTATTTATAGCTCGCAAATCAAGGTTTTATCATAATTAATAGAATCATGACAATTGTCATTTCGTATCATAAAAACCCCGTCGGTTCATGGCGATTAAAATTGATGCATGAATTTGATGTGAGTGAAATAATAGGTAGAGTTTGCCCGCAGATTTTAGTAAAGAAAGCCCCAGTAATGATTGCATAATTCAATTACCAAAGGATACAAAATAGTGAAAAATGCTATTCCGAGACATAGCTTCGGATGTCTTTTGGGTTTAAAAATTGTCCTCAGTTATATCTACTTTGTCAATGCGAGTTTTTTCCCGAAGATTAATAAAATTGTGAATTTGTTAGTTTAGGTAAGCGGATATTCGATTCTATTCCGAAGTAATAATGTTCTCGGTCAAGAAACGATATCCTCCTTGATGTGGGGTAGATTTATCACGGATTACATTATTTTTATTTCAGATTTAGTTTCCTCACTAAACTTTGCAGATGCATTCTGTCATTCTTATGGTGAAAGGGTTTATGACGTTCTTTTTTAGTATACTTACGGATCCTTGGAAGTTTATACATTGTAAATAAAAACTTGTTAAGAAAAGGTAACTCGTGGTCCATAAATGGCAACATATTTTATTACCCTGTCCCTCCATATTTTCGCAAGAGATTTTGAGTCTTTTTAAGCCTATTAACAAAGGAGAATGGTGAAACGACACCGTCCTAATCTGTATAAAAGGATTTAGTCAATTTATAATTCACCGTACATACAACCCCATTATAGATCATCTATGCAATTATATAAAGCACAACATGTCTCCTAAAAAACCATGAACATCTATAACTTGCGTGCTGGTTAAAATTATTCATATATTTTCAACAACTGGAAACACGCAGAAAATCAGTACTTGATCCTTACAACCGAAACGAAATAAGGGGGAACCAGAGACTTGACGCTCAAGTTTGCTCAGGTAATGTAGGCAAGGTGTGGAGTTGTGTTTTTTCACCTATAGCCAATTTAATTTATCCACGGTTGTATACTGTCAATGCTCATTTCAAATCTACAACTGCTTTTGCTCCCACCCGTTTTTAGGCAACGTGATAAGTGAGCGTAGAGCTACACCAGGGAATATGTAGGTATTACCTAAACATTTGTGTCAAATGATCACGATCCTGTCCTTCTGCCAGGCAGAATCATCAAACAGAAAAACGCATAACACAAGAGTCATATGACATCAAATTCTAATAGCTAAAAGGTAAGAGCTGGCAATGATAATAATCGTTATTAGGGAATCTCCAATAAGGCATCAAGCTACTCCCAGCTTCGAGTGTGGATACTAATTTGGTGTAGAAAATTTTGCGTAAACGCGTTATATTTGGTCGAGACATGATTTCACATTTGCTTCCGTTCACGGAGGAATTAGTAACTGCTGTGAAGTATGAGGGTTCTTAGAGACCCGTATCTGAATGGTTCATTATAAGATTTTGCTACGAATATTAGCGCGAGTGAATGCTGTATGAAGCCTTTCATGACGTCCAAAATAAATGCTTAATGCTTGTAGTTCTCATTACGTAATTTGCGTGGTTGTATGTGAAAAAAAAATCTGCCTTCAACACCACCATTTGTATCCTCGTTTATAGTTATGAGCACTTCTTAGTTTGTTGTCTATCATATCATTTTCTCAAATCATATGGCACTAATCATTTTATCACGCATTGTAATAATCTTCGCACTGCTTAACAACAGCATTTCTCCCATCATAAGATGCACATTATCACTTCTAATTTAATTTTGACGGTGAATTCGTCAGGAGGATTGAAAGTGTTTGCCATTTATTATCCAGTGCACAAATCGATCTCACGTGCTTGTTAACATCTTATTCGCGACAAAGACATGGAAATATTTAAACAGGCACGGTTAATGCATTAAGAAACGGAAATTATGCCAAAACCGCAGCACCTCCTGATGTAGGTAGTTCTAATATAATTTTGGGTAACATAAGCCAAAGCAAATCAGACAAAAGATCTCGGCGGCGCATGAAATGAGTTTAAAGTCACACTTTTTCATCCTTTTCTTCTGAAGTGGAGCCGATGCGATGAACTAAAAGTCATTTAACTTGGTATTTAATCTGTATTACAAGAAAATCAAGAAAAGAAAACGGACCACATTGGAAGCGGTGGTCAAGAAGTGATGACAGAACGAGGTTGTAAAGCTCAGAATGGTAATAGTACGGGCATTTAGGTGGATGTCGTGTTGGTCGTGAATTGTCTGTCTCATTCTTTGTAACAGTGGGATTCCTCAATGGCATGCTTCTTTGGTCATTCATTCTTATATCATCTCGTTTCATGCTTATTTTTTTCTTATCAATAATGTATCTAGATTATTCTAGAAAAGCGACGACAAAGTGCCAATCGCATTTTACAACATGTCTTTCTATGAGTGACAATGACAATAAAATGTCGAGTTTGCTCATCCTACATTTATCATTTGTCGTGTGGCTGTAAAAATTTAATAATTTTATTTGAGAATACGATACATCGTATACCGCACACAGATAAATCTTTTATATTAGACTGGACCCTGTCCACTTCCGAGTAATCAAAGGCCACCGCAATTCTAGCACCCTGCCTCTTCCCTCTCGTCGAGTAGCCGGTAGCATTCAGTAAAACTGCCCATCGCAGGAAAGATTTTCAATGATTTTAAGAGAATAATAGCCCTAAGGAAATACCAAAACATGATATTATTGTCGCATAAATTACGAAAACGTTCTAAATGACATGATGAGCTCCAAATTCAACGTACACCCAACCGTAATGGTCACCCAAACTATTACAGTATTTCTTCTTATAAAATACATCCAACAATTCATAGCAATAGGAAATATTCCTTTTCTGATTGGAAGGTGTTCATTTACAGCATTATACTCAATCCCTTACAAGTGTGAACATTACGAATACCAATAAATACACCGACTTGGGTGACAACTTTAAAATATGAATTCAATTCAATGCCGTACATGTGCACCTCTTTCTTTTGTCGCACTGCCCCTTAATATGTGCTTCGTACACCTACCACTGAAGCAACTACCGTTGTCACTTTTGACTTTCGGAAGTTTTATGTAATATACAAGAGAGTAATAATTAAGGTGATATTGTGGCAGGAACACCCTGAGGTCAAAAGGCACCGCAAGTGTCAACAATTACAGCCTAAAACCAAGAGTCTGAATGATGTCGGCTCCTTTAGTAAGCTTGGAGGTCTTTCTTTTTCTTGCTTTTGCCATCCTCGTATGCCTTCGCACCATCTTTCTCATATTGTTCTTTTATATCTTCCATGTATCACATTTTTCTTTTCATGTATAACAGCGGAGGTTTTTTCTCCTTCTGCTTTAATTCAATGAATCTAATAGGAAGGGTGACATTATGCCTTATTCTCTTTTCCTACACGAAACCTATACTTATGAACCTGACTTTTTGACTTCTGGCATATTTTTAAAAATCGTATATGAATGGGCCAAGTAGGAAGTTTGTGAAATTTCGTCTTTTCCTTCTTTTAGGTAAGTATGCTAAATGAAGGCTAGTATTACGACACAATACTACCCCTCAAGTAAAATATTTTTTAAATAAAAATGAACAATACCGGTACTGGTGCGTTTATTAAATGCTAAATCTACTTGAAAAACTTGTGGTATAATTGCTGCCAACATTTTGTGTATAAAATCTAGTATTGCTTCTCTAGTTCGTCATCTTTAAACATTATAATGGCATCGTCTGAGATATTACGCAACAGTTGACAGTCTAAACTACATTTCGCATAAAATCAAGAATACTCTGAATAAAAAGTCAAACCGTAGCTGTTTAAGGTTTTTGGTTGAGTGTATTCTAAAAAACATATTCATATTTTCCTATAAAGACGGCAAACTGCTTGACTGAGCAGTGAGCAGGCCAATGTGTGGCCAATAACTATTTGTATTAAATGTGAATGCTCAATTGAAGATCAAAGGGGACCACCGGTATTGCATTGAAACCGATACGTTAAACAACCCGAAGGATTTTGAATGACTGAAGTATTTTCAATAGATGTTAATACATAATAGCAACATTGAGCTGTAACAATGTGCAGCTCCCCGTCTACAAGAGCATGCATGAGTTCACAGCGACGAAAAAGTAAGAGAGACTTTTTGGACACAAAGAATTTTTGTACTTGTGTTCTACTGACAATATACATGATGTAAATTATGTAGGGATATGCATACAATGCGTATTCATTTGATTCATTGTAAATGATACTAATAATGTTATGTTTTGTGTGTATCTGTGCGGTGTAGCGCACCAATGACCGGGCATACCAGGAAGACTTTTATTCACTCACACTACGAAATGATGTGATAACGCTTTCCCCACGTCGATTTTTGGTGGTGGGTCTTCTTTATGTGACTTTTTGTGTTGAAACATGATATGATAGTGCTATTCTTCGCCGATCTTATTTGACGTGTTGTATACATGTGTTTTCTGACAATTATGTCCATTTTGTAAATGCAATCGTCAGTTTATTGAGTCCTGCAAAGTGACATGACGTTGACACCGCCTTATATGAATAGAAAATCAGAACGACTTGATTTGATGTTCTTCCGACACATAAAAAAAAACTACACTATATGTCGTGCCACGTCTCTTCTTCGAATCAAAAGAAATTCCGAACGATCAAATGTATTTCTGAGCTAAAGCTAATTCACCGAACAACTTTCCGAATCATCCGCCTTTTACAAAAACTATTTCGGACAAACACATTGCATCTTACACCTAATTTTAATTGTAAATAAGGAAATATGCTGGGTATTTTATAGCAAGTAGTAATTAGAACAAATATAGTTACGAATACCCCAATTTAAACAACCCAGCCACTGGCTAAAATATTACATAAATTATCATTAGCAGTGTGGGTTTAATTGACGGTCATTCCTTTTTTGAGAAGTCAAAAAATTGAATCTAACATCTGCTTTAATTAGTTGTATCACGTGCGTCTTTCCGCAGAATTAACGATATGCAACTTGAATGGCAATTCATTTAATCTATTTATTTTGTCATTGTGATTACAATAGATCTAACTGTGTTTTTTTTGGCTAGTTATAAGTAGAATACGAGCTTTATGAAGAGCCCAAATAACCAACATTCCATTTCAATTTGTATTTGACGGTTAGATGTGTAATTGGAAGCAAACTCTAATGGGACTGAATCTAGTATTTTTGTAGCTTGGTAATGCTGAAGTCTCTTTGAGATAACGCTACTGGAGTACTATACGCTGTAAATTCATTCCAAATCAAAACTTCATGGAAAACGTAGCGTGTCAGCGTTTCCCAAGAATGCATGACCGAATCCCGAAAATATTGTTTTCACACGGCCTTTCATCCCATAAATAACTATTTGTCGCGGTCATGTCAAGCAAGGACTGATTTCATTGTGCAAGCACAAATCAAAATTACTCAGTGTCCAGCCTGTATAATTCGTTTTCAAAACCACGCCAGTGCATAATTCAGGCTAATGATGTGTCCTTAACTCCACAGATAATTGTGATGCGTATGATCTTTTCTCTTTTCTCTGAGGTGTTATCATTTACGTCGGTTACTGTGCGAGCGTGAGATAAAGAAAGAACTCTAAAGTTTTATCGTCCGTTGATGGTGTGTCGCCAACTGGTGTGGAGTGTATATTTTGGTCACACTTGTTTTGTCATGAAAATACGCTTCAACGACACGCATCTACAAATCCTAACAAGCTGTGTAAGCATTCAAAATTCGAAACACTTATAATATGCATTGGAAACTAAACATTTTACTTGTCAAGAAGCAGTGAAAAATAATCAAAACTTTTTCACATCCTCTCAAAAACTGACTAAAACCAGGCATATATGTATTCATTGCATCACGGCGGAGCGAAAGAACAAACAATAGCACAACGAGAATAGAAAGTTACGATCATTTTACAAACAGAAAGCTTACTAATTCGTGTTTCTTTAAAGTGTCCTTTCACTCGGCATTGCTTGTCTCTTTTTTGTTTTGCGTAATACACAAACATGAGCATGGCATTGTATTGTTGATCAAAGTTGTTCCATGTTTTTACCTGGTTCCGCCTACTCAAAAGATGAGGCAGATATTTAAGCTCTCTAGATACTTGACAGTGTCATCGTTTGGTCCTCTTATTTTCTCATTTTGAGTTTTATCCTTTTATTTCCACACAAAGGAAGAGGATTAGAGATTAATAATTTTTGACTGATTACCTACGAATGAGTCTTAAAATGTTTCTGCTTTGCTCTTTTGAGATTTATGCACTTTCCGTCATTGTCATCATTTTTTAGCAAGACATACGCGGGACATCTTGTTGGGTGTTCATGTATTCAAACAGAGCTAATAAATATAACAAATAGCTTTGGCTTAAAACATCACTGTTGAATGCGTACTTAAAAGTGCAACAATAAGTGGTGGAGCTGTCTTTTAATTTAAATCATTGTCAATAGGACATGCCAGTGTGTCTTAAGCATTTGTACATATTTTATCTTATGTTCTAGTTCATTATATCTCTCAGTATGTCACTTCTCAACATTTGAATTTTTTGGTAAAGTTTTGATTGCGACAAGAGTCTTAGCTCTTAGTCCGTAATCATTTCTATGTATGATGTATTGGGGCATTGTGTGCTCTACAAGTTACTACAACCTTCTCATGTAAAGATTAAGAAGTAGAACATTTCAACTACTCATAAAAAATATTTACATTGCGAGGAGACGGCAAGCGAATGCATCTCGGATCATTGGAGACTCTCGACGTGTGTGTGCTTGATGAATCCTTTCGTACGGATGCGATAAACCTTTGTGTGTAAGCTGCTGTAGATTTGAGTGACTGACTCACTACTTTCCTACCACGACTCCTCATAAATCACGTAGTATTCTGCCAAGCCGGTGCCTAAAAAGGAACAAGATTCACATGAAAAATTTACTTCAAACTGCGACAATCACGTAGAATATTTTTATTTTAGTTTGAATCATCATGGCCCCTAATACTACATAATCATTCATTTCTTCATTTTTTAAAGAAAATAATATGCTATTTTATTTTCTCTTCTACAGTTGATATACAGACGGTAAGCAAACTTTCAGTGCTTGAGTTCAACATAATGAACCATTGACAATTCTCCCAACTTGACGAAAATATGAAACTATGAGGTGACTTAGGAGTAAAAATGATTAGTTGGTTGTAATACATCTCGTAACTGTCCATTTGTTCTGAATTTGGTATTAGTCTTGATGAAAATGATTTATACTCCTTTTCACAAGAAACGTTTTTCGAGGGCATACTCCTATACAAATTCCGTTAAATTTTACAAAGTATTAACGCCTGCTAAAGTACAATTTTGTATGGAGGAAGCTCAAGACCTTCCAAGCCTTGATTTTGTTAGCGAAATGCTGTGAAGAATAATTTATATCTATTAATAGCGGCTGATCAGCCCCAGCTATAATGAAGTAGCTGAATGAGAATACGAAAAGAACAAAGAATGAAAAGCCCGTGATAAGAGCTTTCCAATTATATTTACCATTTTTCGCAGTGATCGAAGAACACTTTTAAAAAACTTAACCCTTGCTCTTAATTTCGGCCAATCGAGCTGAAAAGCGTGAGGAGCCTCTCCAGGAAGCTATAAGGAAAAAATTTGGCTTCTCCGTCCGCAGAGCTTCCACAGACTGACAGACAGACAACCGGATGGATTTCATAACATGCTGAAAATGTGTTTCGGCTAGTAAACGTAATAAAGGAATCTCATAGATTTTTATTGTTTTTGTATCTTCCCATGAAAATTATACAATAAGGAATTCCGAGTCAGATTCCAGGCGAATGCATTTTTAGTAAATTTTTGTGTATGGTCAAAACACTCTCTCTCATCACTTTTGACATTCGTGTGTCCAGGGGGCTCACATCCTCTTAACCGAGTCCTGTATCTCATGCCAATGAAAATACTACTTACACTTATAATTCGGATGTTTAAAGAGTAGCACAAGACATAATATACTTTGCCGACTGAAGATGAGCTGGTGACTGTGCACCGAGTATCAATCCCTAAGAGGTCTGTGGAAACCCTTTCTTTATTCATAACACAGTGATTATTACAAGTGGGCAACACAATACCGATTTCATCTCTTAGAAGATACTAATTCTCACCTGGCTCAATAGGAAAAGTCCATGAGGCTATGACACTCCAATATCTTACAAAACGCTTACACTTGCTACAATATTGCCTATTGTATGAATACCTAAATTACCACCAACTTGCGTTCGTCAGTTCACTTTAGACTTAAACTACTCAAAAGATATATAAATTATGTTTTAAAAATGTAATCGTGGAAATACTAATATACAGCAAGCAACCAAAAGAGAAGAATAATGCTGAGATGGGCTTCTTTACATTCCTTTTGGAAATTTCCCATTCATTCTTCTTCAGTTCTTTCAAGCAAAGCTTGCTGACTACATTATTTCTTTGTATTTACTAAGAAAGTGTCATCAAGTTGATTTATCTCTCTTGAGAAATGTTATGGGAGAAGTCAAAAATTAAAAGTAAATTTATTAATTTTTTTTTGGTGCTTATGTCCATTAGGATAAAGTTGGGACATGTTACTAGTTCGGACAGACAAGACTGCCATTGTACCTATGTTTTGTGAGTTGCGGTAAAAAGTGGTAGACATTACAATACAATGGGCTGAAGAACGTGTCCTTTTCAATCAAATGCTTCATTTTTAATTTGTCCCTGCTAATTTGGAAAAGTAATGGACGCACATGAATTGTTGAGTGGATTGCTCACAGTCTTCTCCCTCTTCTTTTTACGTCTTTGGACAAATCTCAACAACAACACTAAAACAGCATGTACATCCGCTGTAGCCTCCTGAGACGCTTGAAATATCATCCAACTCCATGAAAATAGTAAATTTAGAATTCTATGTTTAAAAATAGTGTTTTTGACTATTAAAACTGCTTCAATAATTATTTTTAATTTGTAACGCGAGTACTTGCAAGTTAAAATTGATAAGTTTTTTAAAACTATCGAGTGCAAATCTAAGTAAAAAATAAAAGACAGGAAAGAAGATACGAGTTTATTTAATTTTGGTGTAGATCATCTATAGGGATCATACTGCACATGTTACCAATAGAGCAGTACATATTATTTACTCGGAAAAGTTGATCTGTCATATGCATTAAACTTGTTACATTAGTTGTTTTGAAGGCGGGCCGAATGCAAAGGGTGTCAAAAACACATCAGGAGCGAGCAAAACTCCACCTCTCCCTTCGAGTCAACACGTTATTCATGAGGTCCGTAGTTTCAGAATGAAATGTGTGCATTAATGAATGAGCTAGACAACCCACGAAGGCACATTTTAAAAAAACACAAGCATAAAGAAGTCCTGTAACTGAGTATAAATTATATTATAATACATTACCATATCTGTGCTCGTTATTTTGATGCATTATATCTTGGCAAAATCACATTTTTCATCCAATCAAAATCAAGAATTTTCATGCATCATTTTTAACACTTTGAAGTTTTAAGAAACAAATAAACTTGAATCGTAGCGAAAAATAAATCGCGTTGAACAAAATCAAACTTTTATGAATCTAGTAGTAAATGAAATCGCTATATTTATGTAAATGCAGTATAATATGTTTACCGCTAACTTGATGCTATATGTTTCTTTTTGATTGCTTACTTCCTAAACTGTAAGTGTAATTCTCAAGAGTACAATGAATCAGAATCAATTTTTAAAAATGCTAAAACTCGAAGTGCTTTTTCTCATTTGGTAACATTTAATGTGTTAAAGAGTCTCATTTGATGGTATGCACATATTTTATGAAAGTACATACTACTACGCATGTTTCTGTAAGTGGCAGCAGCACGGAGCATACGAAAGATGAAAAATGACAATGGAATATTTTACTGAGCAGGCGAGATGATAAAATGAATGTGCCTTCTGACTGAGGGTCTTTCTGTTGTGTTGTCAATGGTAGAGGTAGGTAAAGAAGTAACTTGGATTCAAACAGTGATGATCTGTTTTGGTGTGCAGACAAACGGGCGATTGAAGACCTCCCTCAAGGCACCCATTCCTTAGACAGTAGGGATCCTCAGTTACTCTTTAGGAGGCTACTCACATTCATTCAGTTGTATCAACTCTACGAGAGCAAACACATTTTTTGCTTATCTGTAAGGAAGATCCATAACATATATAAGTGTTATGTCCAGAAGTTTTCACACTTCGCTCCAGACCGCTCGACGCCAAGAGACACGCTCGCTGGACTGTTTTTAATCTATGCATGTGATGTTCGTTAGTATTTGAAGTTAAAGAGTGAAAATATGTTTAATAGTATGCGCTAGTGCGTAAGTTATGAACAGTGAAAGTTGACGAAGTTCCTTTAATGTTTCAAACCAGAATTACGTGAACCGAACGAGGATTTTTGTAGAAAAATAAGCGAAAGTGGTACGCAAGGGATTAATTTTAACTGATTTGTGATATACGTGTGGACATACTGAAACGGTGTACAAATGATGGCCGTATCAAGTACCCTAAATATCCGGCCTATTTTCTCCAGTGGATATCCCTTCCAAGGTTTGTTTTGTTTTGATTCCTAAAGCTTAATATTCCTAAAGAATCTCTCTCTAATCATGAAAATTGTTTCATACAAAAATTGTTGCGCATATTATGCTCTACTCATCATTTATCAGCCATGTTTTTAAATTCTTCTTGATCAAATAACAAACTTTCTCCATAGGTCAAGGAAGGGTGAATCAACTGGGAGGTGTCTTTATCAATGGAAGGCCGTTACCGAACCATGTGCGCCTGAAAATCGTAGAATTAGCAGCAGCTGGAGTTCGACCGTGTGTTATCTCGAGGCAGCTACGTGTATCTCACGGATGTGTCTCCAAAATTTTGAACCGATACCAGGAGACGGGCAGCATTCGACCTGGAGTGATTGGAGGAAGCAAGCCACGAGTTGCAACTCCAGAGGTTGAAAACAAAATTGAAGAATACAAACGGGATAACCCCGCAATCTTCTCTTGGGAAATTCGTGATCGCTTGGTCAAAGTAGGCTCCTAAAACTGAAGTTATTAAAACTTTTAAATGGAATAAGATCGGATTTAGGGAAATTGAAAAGATTGCAAATAGCATCAGTTCATCATTTTAAAAAAGTCTGATGCAAACATGCGACCTGAACTTTTTCTCTTTAAATCTCACATTGCCCCGTATGCAATTTTTTCAAGAATGCCTAGTCCCTTTTAAATGATAATCATAAATTGACCGGAGTCTCTTGAAAAGCTTCACTGAATCGACAATTAATCTTCTCATTTTTAATAGTGGATTTGTTTTTTGTGTTTGTAAAGGATGGCGTTTGTGATAAAAACTCAGCCCCTTCCGTTAGTTCTATAAGTCGTGTTTTACGTGGAGGTTCGGGTACATTTCCTGTAAAGAAGGAAGACATTTATGACTTCAAAAATCAAAAGGATCATAGTATCAACAGGATTTTAGGAGGTACGTATTACTATTTATCCTTTTTGTCATTCCTTTTCATCCCAAGACGTTACAGTTAATTTTTGCACTGAGTCAAAAAGGATTAATTTATCTTCGAGAATTTGAGAGCGTATTTATACTCCCTTTCAATCGGAATCTAGCTCCTTGATTCTTGCTTGCATGCGATATTGAAACTGAGGATTTGTAAAAATGACATAAGGGAACCCTAAAGCAAGTGTCCTGCTTTATCCGATTTTTTAAATAAATTCCTTTTCTATCTTTCTTTCACGATACTTGCGTAGGGGGCTGGAAACTACAAAGTTGAATCGTTTAGGGTGCCCCTCTTAAAAAGTCGAAAAGTCAACGTGGGAATCAGTTCTATAATGGACATTTGGTCAATTTTATTATAAGGGAGTGGCAAAGCGGATCTGTTTGATCTTTAACAATTTACGATATTAATACATAACTTCCTTCTTTACGTTTTCTCCTTTTTGATAAATGATTCACTTTTTATGAAATCGTCACCCAAAACTGGTTTGGCCTGGGAATCATTTTGTCTTTATTACTTTGAAACTCAGGTGATTCAATTGGGTCTATGGATGACTCTGACACTGAAAGTGAACCCGGAATCCCTCTAAAGCGAAAACAAAGACGATCCAGAACCACTTTTACTTCCGAACAACTTGAAGAGCTTGAGCGAGCCTTTGAGAGAACCCAATACCCAGACGTTTACACAAGGGAGGAGCTCGCCCA
>VICI01002128.1:0-18057 GCA_019593645.1 Akabosia matsudoensis | reverse complement strand
AATCGCAGTTTATAATTTTGTCGTTTGAAAAAATAGTATAATAATGACGGTTCATCATGTTCGACAGAGAACAAAAGTGGCTGTCAGTAATAATTCATGTCCTGCCAAACTAAAAAAAAATACGTGCGCACTGACTGCGCCTCTATGCTTGTATAGAAACGACAGGCATATAATAATTTTCCAAGTCACATTTATTTACTAACTTGATGTAATTAGAATTGATTAACGGCTTTAGCTTAGATAAAATATAGTTAGTATTTCTTATTCGCTGAATATTTTTAAATTAACGATACTAAATAGTGGTTGTTTAGGGTGGTAAAAACCTACGGAAATTCAATGCACCACAAAAGCGTGCTAGTATTTAATTTTAAAAAGCTATATAGCCCTTTTTACTTTTGTTCAAGCTGTATGAAGTTATGCGCACAGAGATCCAACAAAGATGATATTTTGCTCATCATCTTACGTTATTGAATATGGTTGGATACATTTTACTTTCTATTTTGCAGGCAGTTCTATCTTGACAGAGGATTTTCCTCTGAGTTCTTTACATCATAAACTATAGGTCGTCATTGCTCCGTAATTCAGTGTTGGCTTATTCATATCAATATCATCATCGGTTGCTTTGAACAAAACAAAAATCAAAGCTCGTTGTATGGGACTCATGTTAATAAGCAATAAGCATAATGCTACTCCTTCAGCAGACCAAATATTTGTTACTAATGCAAGCGATGGGTATCATTGTTCAAGTTTAAGTGCTGGTAAATCCCATAATACGTTTTGATTAGATATTTTACGGAATGACTGAACTAATATGTATTTACAAGAGTATTTCAGTACAACTAGAGGGAAATTGGGGAAACACACACTTTCCTGTCTTGTTTATTGCGAATATTGCTGTGTATTTTTAAGGCAGGCCACGCATTCCGACAATTATAAAACACCTCAGCGTATTTCCCATTGCCAAACTTTTTCCTCTTTTTTATACGGTACGACAAGTCCGGTCGTTTTTAGTGTTACTTCAAAGATTATGCTCACTTTATGCCCAGGAGGTCGTGTAGGTTTTTGAGTTCAATTTGTGCTTCGTCTGCAAGTCGCACGGATACACGTTTGAAATCGTCTAACGGTGAACGGTTAGAAACATAACATTTATTTTTGAATTGCATAATCAATGGCACTAGGTACGAAATCGCCATTGGAAACATAAACGTGAAATACGGAGTATTGACTCGGAACAAGTAATGAAACAAAATATTGCGTCTCGCATTACAAATCTTATGAATAACACACTTTTAAACATGAGCTCGTACAGGTATACACGATTTAGACAATTATCAATAGGTAACATAATACCAATTGGTTGGCGTTTTATGACCATGTGGCAGAGCAGGTTTATTTGGGATTTTCAACAAATTAAAAAAACACTGCTGGGAAATACGCTTTGCCAGCCACGCCACAAACAGACACACACCACAAAGGATAAGAATACCTAGTAATTACTGGCATCAGTCAGAGACCTACTGCTCAACCATTTTCATGCAATTCAAACTGTGCGTGCAAAACTAGCAATTCAAACTTTTAAAAAAACCAGATAAAATAAGTCACAATATATGCAATTGTGGTTTTGCTTCACATGCATGCTGCATTTTATCTAAAATGTTACTAATCCCAATTTTTAGGATTCGTATAATCATGACTTCATCTTTTGCGCCAAGTGTTGACAATGCCGGCACAGTAAAATTAGATTGAATGCGTCAAAATCATTGATGACTAATTCTTGTGGAAGGTAATAGACGGGACTACGAGACAGTGGAAGATGAAGACATGATATTAATATCCGTTCCTACTTGATTGTTTGAAAAATGGGAAATACGTACCGTATCAAATGAGCATCCTTGGAAATATGTCTCGTTTACTTTTATGTGCAGTGATGAAATTATTATGCATTAAAATTCAATGATCTCTGCACTATCTAACCTTGTACCTTGTTTTGCTGCTGCTAGGAACCGAAATTCCGATAGAAGCAGCATAGTTTATCATTTACAGACATCTACATACCATGAAATGAACTCATTAATACTGTAATCATGGTAACAGAATGCTGGGGATTCCCTTATTCGCCATACAATTCAGGCGAGGATGATATCATATGGGCAGATGAGGATAAAATTTACTTTAGAAGCGGCCAATGTCTATGATACTTTGGACCAAACACTTTTTTGATGCGTCCTAGGTTATGATATGAACATTAACATTACGTTACGTTAAGTTTCTGAATCAGTACAAGTTTTTCTTTGTCTCGCTATAGTGGCACAGACTATGCATGTAACTAGTAACAACCAAGTTTGAAACAACAAACATATTGTATGAAAACTAGTCTCCATGATAACATTTTTATGGAGTTGGATCCTTATTCATGAAGCTTATCAGATAAAACTTATCCGTATTTTTATACAAAATGACGACAAATTTACTTACTTGAAAACGATCGCGTACTGGTGATGCACATCCAGTTTGCTAAATTTCCCATATGCCCTCCACATTTCTTGTCCTTGGTCATTCTCCTGGAAGAACTTGACTTGGATGTTATCTACATATAAATAATTGAAAAAAAACGAAAACTATATGCTTCCTATGTCCATGCGTTACCTACAAATTATGTGAGACTTACGTTTGTCAACCTTCTCAACGAGAATGAACACCTCCTCATCACCAGTACAACAACTGGCATGCTTATCAATCCTTACAATCCTTAATTCTCCAGTTTGTGTACTTTCTGTTGAATTGTTATCAAGGAAAAAGAAAATGAGGGTTTTACATGGAAGGTCGAAGGAACCTAATTAAGGCTACCAGAAAAAGCAGCGAACTATGTGCTAATTGTGATAAGGTAAATCGACTTGAGTCGTCATGGTAAATGTAAGATGCGAAGGGCTTATGTGTAGAATGAAATGCATTTAAGATTCCACTTACTATTGTGCTGAATAGGATTAGAAACAACTGCCGGGCACATTAACCGACACGTGGGATCCATGATATCTCTAAAATACGCTTCAAAGTACAGAGAAACAACGTTCAAGTTTATTCCTAGGGATAGGTCTTCAATTCTTTCCTCCGTAACTCGTCGGTTATCGCCTCGATTAAGCTGAGACATTTTCGTTAGAAGTTGTTTCCGGATTCCTTTTTTACTAACGTATATAACATTGAGCCCCTGAAATCTATGAAAGAATCATTTGATATCTTAAAATTATATTTTTCTTCATATCATTATCCACCAGTCTTCAAACTTCAACTTCAAAAGCTTACATGGCAGTGTGGTCATTTTGACTACTCACTGGTATTTCAACGTACGACATTTCATTGTTTGCAATTCCTTCTGTTGCTCCCGTGCCGTGACCCATCTCAAGAAGATGTGGATGCGGGTAGTATGGAGGTGTATCGCAAACCAATGAGCAACGGATTATTGCTTCGCCAGTGAAGTTGTGAAGCTGTTGGTTTCAGTCAAAACAATTACTTATCAGTTTACAAAATGCTGTTCCTTATTGTAAATAATTTTGAACTGTCAACGGTGCTAAGCCACACATTCATTGGTCCGAGTGTAGTTTGAGTTCCCTATGTAAATTCTTTCAACACGATTTATAGCACGTGGGTCGTGTTGCTACAAGAATATAGACCCATGTACATGTCCACGTCCACATACATAAATATGTATTTTCAAGATATTTCCCCTCGCTCAAAGCAAAGTCTGGAAAATTACCAAAATGTTCATGCGTCTGGAAGTGTACCCATTATTGACCATTTTTCATCAACTCTTCATTCAATACATAGCTTTTTTTTGTGGCGCTACAAAAAATCATATGTGTTGACGGATATTTTAACTCTCTAGCTAATAGGCGATTGTAGTTAGCTGATTTGATGCGTCTTGGTTTGTTCACACAGTCAGTGGTCGTGGTCGACAATTTTGCACAATCATATCCAAACACAGGACGAACAAGTTTTGAGTTTTTACAATCTCGCTACGATGATGATGAAGTCAGTGCACTGCTGGTAGCAATTGCTTTATTCACGAGAGCAAAAATGACCGGGGAATCCCCAAAGCTTGACGGGCTTCTCATCTTGCCATGATTAAAATGATGCCAAGCGTGATGAAAGAGTTTTAGGAATTGTTGTACGTGCAATCTAAATCATGTATGGCAATGCAGTTCTGCTGTAGCGTGCTGCTCAGTGACGACTTTTTTAAAATCGAATTTGAAAGTTGGTACATTATGTACTATAAAAACTTTAATTGTTCGCACGTTTCACATTTTTAAGGAAAATGTATTGTCACACGAGTGATATATTCCAAATGGCTAATTGCCGACAGATTTTTAAATCCAATCGTGTAGTCTTCATATGCCACTCGCAAACTGTACAATACTATTCGTTATAGAAAATGCTTATTCGCCTTCTGTTAATTGATATCTATGTTCTTAGAAACCTTCAGATTCAAAGGAAGGTCTGCAAACCTGCGAGCGATTTTGAAATTCAACATGACCCCGATCAAATTTATCTACCTCATTCGGCGAAACATAATTGTAATAGATTCTGGGAATAATATAACCCGCGTGCATTTTGTTCAAACGAAGACAACACTTCTCAGAAACTGGAGACCGCACTTTTACGACAGCTTCCACGGAAAGTCAAAACGTGTTTTACGATGCAATCATTCATCTTTGTGGAACTGCATTAAAAAAAAGAGCTCACCTTGACAGTTGGATACAGTTTTGAGCCATTGATGGCAGAGTACGTTCCTTGAATGTGAGCAAACGCAGTTGATGAACTGGACATACCACAAACTCCGTCAACATGAGGACCATGACCACTTACAGCACTACTACTACCCCCACTGCCACTCCCAGTATCACTTGTAATCAGTCCGTAACTCGACATACTCGTCGTCGCTCCTGAACTACTCGAAGGCCCGGAGGGCGAATACATCGTATTGGGTAATGGGTTTGTAGATCTCATCATCACAGCATGATGCTGTTGATGTAGCGGTGGAGCACCAAGTAAACTCCCATGTTTCCCTGTCATTTCGGATCGGTATCTGAATCGGAACTTTGGCTGGGGCTGCACCAAAATTTCCAAGTACGGTTGTTTATGACTTTGAAAGGGTGGTCCACCCGAGGAAGCTGTCTCCCACTCCATGTCGTTTACGGCGTACGTAGATAAACGATTAGAATCACTGTCATTTGGTATGCAGTAGCTCTGTTTTCGGAGAAATCAGTTGCATGAAAAACGTGTCGGCGAATAGGTTGCGTACAAGTAGTTCCGACTTTGGTTAGCTTATTACTGCAGCTTCTAATACAAGTTTTTAGGAATTTTGCCTATCAAACAAGAAAATCCTGACCACCTTTGAAATAGCTGGGTTTCTACACATGTATGGTCCAGTTCGGAAAGTGCAACGTGTTCTCATTGCATCACAAGAACGCAGCAGCTAGACGAGAAACACAGGGTTTGCGTACACTGTGCGCTTTGTGATACCTGTTTAATATTCGCCAAGCACTAAAATAATATTACACGCAATCCCAAACTTGTTTTAATCCTTTTGTTTAAAAAGTTACTGCTGATACACTGAAGATGCGTTCTTTGGCTGCCTGCTTCAAAGTGGTTTTTTACTTGAATGAAAGATTTCAGCGTTTCACGCAAAAACTTCAAACACTGCAGAGGCAAGCCCCTCAACACTTTTATTCTTGACTCATGCGAGCTATCAGTAGCAGACGGGCGAAATTTGTTGATAACTGACATTATAATGGGGTACAAAGTACAGATTTGGGATTCTCTCGTAACTTAATATCATTCTTAGTTCAGTGAAAATCTTATATTTGTCCGGCTACTGCATTCGTTCCATCAAATAATACTTATCTTGAATGTACATAGGCTCCAAGAATGCTAGGTTAGTTATTTACAAAAATTGTAGAACCCACGCCAGAAAGTTTGGCTGCCACCATGATAACCCATGTCCCCACGAGGTTAAGATTCCAGGAATGCGTCGCTGAATCTTCCGGTCTGCAACGTCTTACAAAGGATAATGTCTCAAACATTTATAACTTCAATGTGTTACTTAGTTCATTTTTATTGTTACACGAACCTTAAATTTTGTTAGCAGCTCATAGATTCATTGCGACATGTTTCTCACAATGTACCTTCCTTTTAAAAGACTCACCTTTGTAAGCCATGCATAATATTTTAATGGGTTGCAACCGTTTCAAAATCCAACAGGGAGCCACTAGCCAAAGCTTTTAATTTTAGTTTCAATTCTTGAAAGATTTCGATTTGTTGTCAGGATGATAAAGCATGAATGTGTGTACTGCAAACATGAGATGTAAGAAAGGCTAAAATTCATGCATAAATCACACCTATTTAACATAGAAGCAGATTTCATACTAGAACTTTGAGCGAAACCTAAAGTGGAGGATTTTATCATCATGTCATGAATAGCTCAAGCTCTCAGACTTTGGATCAAGCGTGTTTTTTTATCAAGGTTGGGAGTTCCCCAGCAAGATTCACGTCATCACGTCTTTTGTGAATCTATGTGATGCGCTATCTACACACAGTAAGTATTAAGGTAATATTAGGTAGTCCCAATCCCTGATGGTGCATTGTGCGAAATCTTCATTCAGCATGAGCAACGTATCGCATCCAGTATTCTGTATTAAAAGACGCTTGTGGCTGTTTGTGACAATTTTAGATTCAAACTTTAGTCAAATGTCAGGACGAAGAGCAAATTCATTACTTTATTTCGAGCGCAGATTTCTAACAAAATGTTTACTCGTTGGTAAGGACAATAAAATAATGTGTACAAGCTGCATAGTCATAGCTTCAATCTCTAATGCTCTCGACATATACTTACTTTACACAAGTTCCGGATAAAATTTGATAGATAACTTTGATAAGTCACCTCTCAACATCCGTTTGTGTACTGTCCATCAAGAGATATCTGTCTAGTAAGCCTTTTTTAATTTCCATAGGCAATAGGGGATAAAATAGCAGCAAATCGGACATCACCATAGGATTAGTTTGTAGTTTACGTCTTGGAATTCCCCAGTATCAAAATGGGATCAAAATATCTATATGTATTGAAAGTGAAATACGAACATTCCAAATACATGCCGTGAAACTTCTAACGAACGCCCTCGGAAAAAATTTCCTCTCGACCCCACGGCGATAATATGATACCCGGTGAAATTTAAATTTTTACTTTTAACTGGTTTTAACCTAGATTTTCATAACTTAAATTCAACTTTTACAATATATTTCAATGCTAATTTCGTCATTTTATCTTAATAAAAGTGTCATTGCCAATATAGTGTCCGCTTTGATTCCTGTATCATACACGGGGCTTTATTTAGATACCCGGCGTTCTTTGGAGAACCGGCGAAATTTACAATTTTATTCTCGATCCCGGCGTTCTTTAGAAGTTTTACGGTACACACGTATTTTCTATGTAGATACAATTGCGTGCATGGATAGCCACTAACCAAAAGCTTCCAAACATAAAGAACACCCATGCAGTAAACTTAGTTCTTAGACATCTTCATTAAAATGATTTATCACAAGTTTACCCGGTTTACCATCATTGGTGAGGAAATTTGAAGGTGAAGCGATCATTGACTTTAACCTCTCTTAAGCTGTAACATGTATTTAATGAAATATATCATCTTTTAGACTTATGCGCGCATTGAAATCGATATGTCATATGAAATGTTTTTATTAAAACACGGATTCAAAATTGTGTTCTGCTTGATTGAGCCATGAAATTTCAATCGTGTGACAGTTTGATAGACCTAGCACAAGCCGATTCTTCATTGACAGCTTCACATTGTTGAAACCCCAATTTTTTCCACTCTATTACACAAAAATAACAGAAGCAGGATATAACTATGCGGGGATTTTTGTTGAGGATTCCAAATTACTTAATGTCTGATCCTTGAAACATACTCTACAGAATTGGTACTGCATCCGTTCATGAAGAAACGAGTCGTGGGTCTGTCGTCTTATTTTTTCCCTCGTGTAAGATTTAAAACTAAACTACAATTACCACACCCTGTCCTATACTTCCTTCATCCCAATAATTGATCTAATTTGATAAAAATAGGTTATCTCAGCATCATCCTGCGAGTCATGGCGTCTCGTTTCACGATGTTTCCTCACTTTTCCTTCCGTATTCAAAAGTCGTGCAGGTTACAAGTAAAGAGATCCGATCAGTCACGTTCAGACCGTGAACACTCAACAGTCAGAGACGACTCAGGAACAGAACAATTTCCAAATATCAAAATGGAGGAGCATCTAAAAGTTTATCGGAAAAACTCATGTGTTACATTGAACTGCTGGCATTTTACAACCATAAGTTTGATAATTGTATGTACAATTCCTCTAAGAGAATGTTTCCCAACGCCCGGTGTCCACGTAGATGGATATCAAGAGGAAAACGTGCCCACGTACCCTTTCCAGCAATACATTCAAGTCCGTAAAACTTACAGGTAAGAAATGTTTTGCAAATATGTCATGTTGAATGTTTTAACACTGACTTGTTCGTAAATAGCGTGGAACACATTCCTGTCTATGGCAAAGTATCAAATCCGTCGGAATCCACGCCGTCCTCCAATCATCGTGAAGATCCTCATCATGCAGCATCGACAAATGCAGGAGATTCCGAGAATGACTACCACCGGCAGGGTTCCAGTGTCCATCAAAGTCCCAGACTACGAGAGGAAATAAGTGACTACAAAAAACATGAAGTTTACGAGGAAAAGGGATACGGCGATTCAGGATATGATCATTCAAGTTACAGGATTCCAACCCACGGTCACCCACAAAATAGTTATCCCGAGGAAAGTTTGCCAGAGGGGAGCTCCCCCAAGAGGCAGACCGTTGCTAGTCACCTGCATACGCCCGATGGATCTTCCACGAAGCTACTGGAATATGTAGCGTCAAATCTTCATGACACCAGTGCTCAGGAAAAAGGGATCTACGCAGCTCGAAGCAATGTCTATTGCCCTGAAGTGATAGACTTCGATCTAAGCTCGAGGAAAATGGGAATGGGAAAAGGTGAAAATCGTGGAGCTAAGCCGAGACTCCAAGGCTTAGGCTCAAAGATAGATTGTCTAAAAAACAAATACTTTGGAAGGGAACCTCTGCCTCGAGCTATTTTTGCGGAGCCTAGTGAGTCGAAACACTCGGTTATAGAAGCTCCATCGTTCAAAACATTTTTTGACATGGTTCGTGAAAGTATAGATACGTCCTCGACATTTCAAAACGGAAAAATGCCGATCTGATGAGGCAGTGTTAACCTGAGTTTTGAACCTGTTGCAGAAAAATAGCAAAGTTAGAAAATGTGCGTGCGCGCTTTATCTGTTGAAATGTTAAATTTTATAGGTTTACACTTTGGTTTCTTTACCAAGTTTTAGAGATAAAACGCTGAGCTTTGTTCACCTGATAATGCGCTGCATTAAACTCGATTCGTATGCCACCGTTAGGACTAGTAAACAGGGAATGGTAGTGTAATCCCGGAAAATTATTTCCAGATTGACATGGGGTTGAATTGAATGTGCAAGTCTCCCGGAAAATAGATGATGGTAGAATGCTCCTCGCTGAAAAGGATGCAAGATACCAGTATTTTACAGATAACCCCTTCAATTAAACATTTAAAGTGATTTACCAAGAATGGATCTTCAAAACAAATCAGCAGATTATTCTGTCCATTCATGGGTACACTTCTGTTGGAGTTGTCTATGGAAGTCTACTTCTTTATGTGTTAAATACGTACTTGTATGAAATTCCACCGCGCTGAAACGATAATAAACCATTTATATTTTTATATTTTAATTTGCAAGTCAAAAATTCATTTAGGGATTTTGGCTTTTTGTATAATAAAAGGTAACAGTACAATGCATATACCTATACTAACTATACGCCATAATTTTTTTGCGTCGATAGCCCCCTTGCAGTAAGCGACGACGAGCGATAAGGACTATTTTGGGAGGAAGTATAAGTCGTGACCACTGCCGCCATCGTTGCAAAGCTAATGCTGTGCGGTCAGATACTCCTGAGTACACGTTTTCTGTGTCTATATGTCAAATATTTTTCAAACTTCCTTCCTTCCTTGTAATTTTGCGTAGATGTTGCATCAAATATTGTATACAAGTTTCAATGTATATATCTAATTTAGGCATAGCAAGCTGACCAAACAAGTTTTTTCGGATATTTTTTCCCTATTGCCAATTTAGTTAAAATCCCTTTCACTCTTAATAGCACAATTTTTATGCAAAATATCTCGTGCTGCAGTAAAAAGTAGTACACTTGTGGCTTCCGCACCAGACAGCGACAAACCTATCGATATACATATATTTATGATATGCTACTCTTTTGTGGAAGAAAAATTGGTTCATCTTGTCAATTCCAATATTTCAAAATTATAAACTACGGCGAACTGCACTCTTTAAAAAAAAATATGTGAAGCATGAGTTTGAAAAAATGAAATATGACGTTGTCATAAAAATGAATCGTAACTGAAAGTGAGATTAGTAACGCTTTTGTGGTGATGACGGTGTACATTGTGTTCCTAACCTTCTGTTAAATTATGAACCTAAATTGGCATCAATTTTTTATGGTTAAAAAAGTACATCTTTGCTGTGTAAAAAAACCACAAAACGTAACATATAAGCTTATCTTTTGTTTATAGTCAAAATACTAAAAATATTAAATGATCATGTACTTTGTTTTCATTTGATTTTTATACACTTTGTCGGCCTAGGGGCATTGCGTTTCAAAAAAAAATTAATATAGAACATTACGTGCTTACTTACCTTTCAAGCCAACAAAAAATACAGGTTTTCAAAAACAAAATGGAAGGGGTAACACACACGGGGGACAATCATGTTTATCTAGTTCGTTATAACAAATTGAGCCCTTTTCAATATTACGCCTTCAAGCTGCAAACCAGTTCTGTCAGAGTAAAACGTTAATCTCTTCCTGTAAAGTGTCCTATGCAAGATCAACCCAAACGCACACACGCGTACGCATCTTTTACGCATGATTTGAATTGGTTAAACAACTTGGTAGACAGGAAGGAAACATCTTTTCTTCACTTTGCATGTTGCCAGACATTCTTACATAAATGAATATATAATAACATGCAATTATTAATAAATTACCTGTTTTCTTACGTAACACACCCAAAATATTTTTGTTTACAAAATAAAACAAATGGTGAAGTCAACACATCAAGTATTAACTACTTCGTACGTTTATCTTTTTTTATTGCTACTTTTCAAATTACTGAAGCGTTTGTACAAGGTTTTTATTAATTTTTTTATTTCGTGTTTAGGTAGTTTACCATTTGGCCTTAGTTGGATTTGGTATTTGGTCAATTTTTTTACTACCCGGTATTACAGTTCATTTTGAGAGTATTCTTGGAATTGAGCACAATTAAAACAAAAAATAAAAAATTACATACACAACGCAACATCAAAAGAGCAAGCACGCAACAAATTTTGTCTGAAAACGTGATTTATAACAGGATAAGTACATAACAAAAAGCGTCTTTTTTCGTGTGGTACAAGAAAAATACTTTCACTGGACACACTCTCACATGCACACAATTGACTGGCACTCTCAATCATACTATCATTTCATACAAATTTGTAGGGTGAATATTGGGGACACTAAAATATATCTTTAGTTTACTGGAGGAAATTGTTAAAAAATTCTAAGTATTTAAGTCTTCTTAGCGGGACCATCCCCATCCCTTGGGTTGCTGAACGCTAGCGTGAAGTCGGAGACCTCCCTTGACACCAAACTTGATGCGGGGAAGGACTGGGATTGGGATCGAGAACTTGAGGTACTTGACCTTTGGAGCCCATCCCCAACCGGAAGGTTGAGCTGGAGCCCATCCTACGGAAATGAGAGGCTTGGAGCTTGGCCATCCACTTCCCAAGGACAGGAGGTCTCCACTGCGAGATTGGGCAACGGGAACTGCTACTTGTTCTACAGCTACGGCTTGTGGAGTCGCATAAGTCAATGGTTGAGCCTCTACGATTTCAACATTCTCTCCGGGAGAAGGGAGGGCAATGGCGACGGCCAAGCTAGCGGCCAAGATCTGATCAAAAGCAACAAACAGACACGGTCAACATATTTTACCTTTTTCAAATGTAAATGCAAAAAATAAAAAAAATCTCAGTTTAAGTATGAATTGGTTGAGTCCAACACGTCAAAAATGTTCCGTTACAGGAACTCGGAGGGTCACAAAGAAACGGAAACACGTTATAACAATTTTAACTATTAACAGGAGATAAAAACTTGGTGTCACTTCATATAACAGGTTTTCCTTTAAAGATTTATGGTATTAAAATTTCACTTTGTGGTATTATCAATTATTCAATTAAGTCAGTCGTTGTCGCGTTTTGCTGTTGTAGACTACTCCTCCTTTCACCGGGGCAATCAAGTGTGGAATATTGGCTTAAAAAATGTGTCCTGTAACTAGTCAAATGCGGATGAAAACTTTGCTTACCAAAACTTTGGCAACCATTGTGACGGTTTCTTCTTGCGCTCCCACTTTTCGTCTCTCAAAAATTTATCCTTTCAGAAGGAACAATTTTTAAAAGCACAAAAATTGACAACTGTCAGATTTCTTTAATAGCTTTGCTTTTCAGATGTGAGTGAAACAAAGCCGATGAACAGAATGAATTGATAAGAATCCCCATGACGGCTTATATAGTTGGATCAGATTTTGGTAGATTTGCGTAAAAAAGTTTGAAATAGTACAGTTGTATAACAGTTAAAAATATATTGGTACACACAGCGCATAGGAAATTTCATACAAATTTGTTCAGAGACTGTACGAACAAAGCCAACAACAGCAAATGGGGAAGTTTGCATTCTGTGGCTATGACATTCTCGCTATGCTCAAGTTTTAATGTCGATAAGCATGTGTCCATACATTAGCAAAAAGGGATCACAGCAGCAGCAGCAGTCCCCTTTGTTTTGTGCCCTATGGTTTATGCGCAATATGAATGAAAATCATAAGCATCGCAATCGACAAGTTTTTACATGGGGAAAAGAAATAGGTTTGATAAGCACCTTGTCGCTGTCGTTGTTGGTCGTTCGTCACTCTTTGCATCGTAAGGATTGCATGAAGTAAGCATGCCCTTGGTCACTAGATCCTCTCCTGCAAGATCGTTCCATCATTGCCGGTAGTTTGAGGGTGCTTTTGGTCTGAGGGTACCTAATCGTCATACTGACGTTTATTTTTAAAAAATTCAAAAAATACATCCTCAATCCAGATAGACCCGTAATTACCATTATATCATATCATGATGGGCTGCGAAAAAAAATGTCTTCAGGACTAGTAAACGATGAAGTAATTGTATAATGTATGCATATAAGACAAAACTGACGCAACAAATTATTACCTGATGTGATAATCTATCAGGTGGAAGTTGCAGTCGGCGATGGGGGTTATGAATGTTGTATGACAAGAATTGAAAACGTGGTATTTAATACAAATTGTAATGCATACACGATTACACTTTGACTTTTTTTCCTGTCTGCTTAACTGCTAGTTGGCTTCTTTTCGCGAAAATAGGTTTGCCTGAAAAGATTTTTTTTTCTTCTTTATAATTCATTGCTTTATACTTTTAAGAGTAGAAATTGGATACATGCGCACCAGCTCGTTGCATAAATGTCGGTGCGTAAACGTCTTGCTATTTTCAACAAACTGTTAACGCCAACTTTGACAAAGACAACGGCGATAGGGAGCTAGAACTTATGCTTACTTCCGGTTCATGTACGAGCATAGATGAAACGATCATTTGCTCGTCTTGCTCCTTCATTTCCACTCGGTCATCTTTACAAACTTGTTAGAATTTATATTACGATCCTGTGATTATATAATAACAAAGATTGCCTTTTGGGTCGACGAAAAAATTGAAAGGTACCGTAAAACTTATAGAGAAGGCCCACGGCGAAAAATTGAAGCTTCCCCCTCGACCCCAGGCGATAATTGAAGACCCGGCGATAATTGGAGACCCGGGAATTTTAATTTTTAGTTTTATCTTGTTTTAATTTGTAACAATTAGTGTTATTATAGCTTAAATTCAATTGCTAAAAAACTTTTCAGTAACAATTTCAGTCTCATGGCGTTGTTTTTCGTCATTTTCTGTTTATCATCACCGATATTCTGCGTTTGATCCCTGTAATATACCCGGTGAAATTTCAAATTTCCCTCCTGATCGCCGGCGTTTTTTAGAGACGGGCGATCTTTGGAGACCCCGGCGTTCTTTAGAAGTTTTACGGTAAATTGCATGCTCACCCTTGCATTTTATCTCTACAACTAGAAAATCTAGTAAACAGCTAGGATGAAATATTCCGGTCAACGAGTTCTAGTTGATGACAAAATGTCTTTGGTATGTTCTGCTTAAGAACCAGAATGTGCTCTACCCTTTTTTTGTATATCTCTTTCGGACCATTTTTAAAGATAAATTCTAGTCGGTTATAAAAATCAATGATACACACATATGCCTGCTGAGTATTTCCTGTCGAGGGTTGCATGAGCACATGAACTACATTTTTGGTCTTACATTCATTCATTTTTACTCGTGATTTACTTCCTTAACCTTATACATTCAAAATGGTTAGGCGCAGCGAGAAATACTTGACTGCTTCTAGTGTTAAATTGACTAAATTTGTATTTGTTTAGTTTTTTGTCCTGCATAATATGCATTAAATTGATGAGCAAATGTCCTGTAGGATGCAGTAGTCAAGCCGGTTATAAAAAGCTCCTTAAAACATTGGGTCACACACTACGCAGCAGCTTACCACAGCTGTATGTAACTAATCATAGGGTAAGGATTTTGTTGGGATTGTAGTAAAGCCCAAGGAAGGAAACTGTAGCCAGTGCCATTACTAATAATTACTTTTTTTGGATGTCCAACCGTTTGCATCTCCAAACACCTTCCATTTTTGCAATTCGTTCAGTTTCTGGTTTTCCGAAATTTGAACTACAAGGCGCTACAATTTTTGCACGTGCACCAGTCTCAGTTTCAGACGTGCAAAGTTTGGAGTAGAATGGAGATTCACTTCCCTTGCTTGGGAGGTTGAGTCCGTTGGCTTGTGCTAAAAGTCCTAAACAAAATTATAATTTTTAAAATCAAGTGACCACATATTCCACCTGATTTGGCAACAAAATAATATTGTTAGGGAGTACACATTGTGTACTAAAAAAGCAGTTTCCGCAGGTAATTAATTGTTGCCCTAGAAGCACCTCACACCTCGAAGATGATGTTGCGCAGTTTTGAAAGAACATTATGATTTATTTGTAAAAATCAATGATGGCTCATTATTTGCTTGCACACTTCTATACCAGGGTAAGTAGGTGCTTCCGCTTTATTTGCACTACCTTACTTTTTGGAAGAGATGAGATTTGTGAGTTTCAGCCCATTAATTATTAAATGGAGAAGCACACGTTTGCTTCCTATGCCATTGACAAATAGAATCACAGTTACACAGGCTTACATTACAGACTACGCATTTGCTTCTAGTGATTTAAAAAAATATTCTGTTGCAACTCCCCGTCGGCTTTATTATTAGATTTATATAGATGTGAAGCACTGTTCAATTGTATCGATTTCATAATCGTCACTAATCGCCAATGCTGATATAATTATCGGCTTCCGCACGCTCAGCCACTTGGATGAGCAGACAGCTGCATTGCAATATAATACAATAAATGTCTTTTCTTACGTGCTGGTATAAAGTCATATTACTTCACCAATAATAATATATTTTGTTACTAGAGCAATATTTGTCGCAGAGTTTAGGACTAAGTCCCTTCATTTTCAAAAAAGAAAGAAAGAAAGAAACAAAACATGTATTGTCCTAACCCCTCCTGAACTAGATTTATTACGCACAAACAATGAAAAAAAAATGTATAAATGAAGAAGAAAAAAACAACGTTTATTTTTGCCTTACTGCAGGTCATGTCATCACCAAGTATCATTGTCATTAAGAAGATTTTGATGTGATTTTCAGTCTGCGCAGCATATCGTAGGTACCTTGGTCACCAGCACAACGCAATACCTTGGTTGACGTTCCTTTTCGATGGCTAACAGGACGTTTGTCAAGCACAACGTTTTCATGCCATCAGTAGTCACCAGTCAAAAGTGTGCTCTGCCGATAATGATTCTTGTGGGAAGGAAGTTCCCTAGATTTGCTATTTTTTATTGCGGCGGCTGGTTATGCATGTGAAGTCCATATTCAACAAAAATATCAATAAAAGCCATTCACCTCAGCGTGAGTAGGGCATACTTCAAATCTTTAAATTTATACGCGCATACGCATGCAATAATAGCAACTTATTTTTATTTGCTCTAGATAACAACTGACCCTTTTCCATGGATGTCGCTAGTATTAGCGTCCGCACATGAGCACACAAATAAATTATTGCATTTACAGATTCCAGTTTCAAGTATATGGCATCTATTGTTGAATTATCCCGTAATGATTTCTCATGTGAAACTATTTCATAACTCGTTTCACATTAAAGTGCAAATTGATTTGAAAAGGTTACCGATGATCGGCAAGAAATACAATTAAATTGTAATTAAATTTACTTGTTGTAATACCACACTAGACATGAATATCGTTTATTTAATTGTTTAATGAGCGAAATTATGCGAGTTTAGACTCGTTTCAATAATTGTAACACCCTTGACTGAATGTGAAATTGAACAGTTTCAAAATCCAAATTATGGGAATGAATTTGCAAGCATTAAGGAGTTTTCAGTTATATTTAAAAAAATCTAATGATGCATTGTCCTATTTTATCTCTAAATGATAAGCCTTTTGCAGATACTATATCGCACACGCGATTACAACTGGCTATCTTATTATTATTATTTTTAAAATAAAAATGAGCCGATTGGTCTTGGTGTTAGTTGCTTCTAACTACGCAACATTATGAAATACATTTGTGTGTGGCTTCTAGAAGCACTGTTCTAGTAACTTTTTGTGACACAGTTTTCTTCGGAGTGGTCCACTAAAGAGGTTTCGCTCGCACGCATTGCGCAACGGTGACACAAAGAACTGACCGGTTCGTAGGCTGAAGATTGCACATGCTAGAAGATGTGCATGTGTGTAACCATTTGTAGTTAATAAGGATGCAGTAGTTACGTATGATTTGATAGATTTAGCTTCGTTTATCATGCAATTTCGCAAGGTTCCCAGCGGAAGAGTTGAGCCTTTTAGTTAGTCCGATTTGAAATGTTACAAAACTTTCATTGACGAATCATCCAACATTGCCTCCCCAAAATAACTTTGTTAATGGTTTCAACGATATTACAAGACATTTCAATAATAACTTTTGTTCTTTGGAGCACGAAGGGGCCAAGTTCACAACGAATTTTCTGGAGTAATTTGAGTCATAATCACACTAACACGTATACCTACTTTTTGACTACACCGTTTCGGACCGGAAATTTGTATTAAAATACACCTTCAAAACTGGAGAACACTAAGGTGTAGCCCATTTTCCCAGCAGGCCCTCAAAATCGTAGAATTAGCCACAGAAAAGCTAATAAAAGCTCACAAAGCTCACTCATGAAAACACTGTTTGATTCCGCAGTGTTCTCCGTGCTTAAAAGTGTAGTTTAACACACATTTCCGGTCCAAAAGGGTATAGTCATAAGATGTTTCCTTGTAAGAGTATGAGTTGCCAGTGTCAAACGTATAAAACAGGATTAATGCTTTAACTATTTTGTATTTTGATTGAAAATGCCATTCAAGACCTCCTGCATTTAACTTTATTTTTGGTACCGATCACGGTTAATAAAAGAAAAGCGTCTTCGTAGTAACAAATAATAACATCAATAGTCCTACACGGTTATCCAAGTTTTGTTTTTTAAATGTTTTTTTTTGGGAAAAAAATTATACTTCGTTGCTCCTCAATAAACTGGGTGCTTTGGAAGCTAATTAGGTAGTGTGTTTTGTGTCATGAACTATAATGGACAGAAAAAAAAGAATTGATAC
>VICI01002127.1:0-18061 GCA_019593645.1 Akabosia matsudoensis | reverse complement strand
AGCACCAAGTAAAAGCCTATTCCAGTTGTCAACTGTAGATGAGCCGTAGAAAGCTTTCGAGGTAAATATTGCTTGTAAAATAATGTTCTCACTCTTTCTTATTTCTTATTATTTGGCACAACTTATTCTATTACAGAAAAAATACCCCTTCTGTTGTTCGTCGAGAAACAACAAAAACTCATTCTTTTCGAGCGTGATGGTAAACATTTTTTTCGCAAGTCGTGTCAGCCAGAAAAGGTACATAGTAATTGATCGAACTTCATCTTCACCTTGAGCCCGATGTATTTCTTTGAAGTCGCTTCAATATGGGAGCAAACAACATAATTCTCGAATAATCAAGCAAGTGTTTCACTAAAGCTCGTCCCGTATTCTGGCCCGTGGAGGTGGAACATGCAAAGCCGGATTTTCTTTGAAAACATTAATTGATTTCAGCATTACACTGCATGTCCTGAAATAATTGAAATTCTCTCTTGAAAACATCTCATTTTAGATTAATCATTTGTTGGACCGTGAAATGTTATGTTTTATATGGCCTTACTCAACAGGCATTACAGGGAAATCTTCTACTCTTGGTATATGGGTGAGTCCGATGTTATGCCAAATGACAACATTAGCATTGTCTATGTTTGCGTTTTTATTTTGGCCAACCCATTCCGGAAGCCCACTGTTGTTCAAGTAGAATCCTCCCGGAAACAATAACTTTCTTGATACGGAGTCACCCATGTGGTATGATCCAGCAATTCAGCTTGACTGTGAATGGGACTGTCGCGTTTAAGTAAAGTTGGCCACAGCATTGACTTCCATCCCACGGGGTCTTTGCTAATCGGGTGAACAGAATTTGGGTTGATAATATGCCAAGTTTGACTGGTTTCTGGAGAAATATTCGTTCGTCCCATGACAGCAGTTCTAAGATGGGTTTGCCTAGTTGTAAAACCCTGGCCATAGGGATCTTGTGAGGATCCAGTGGGCGCTATGCATTAACGAACGAACGAATTGAAAATTAAAATGCAAAAGTTAAACGTGAGATGTAGCAGAGCATGAACTGAACTCCCATTCGATAGCTTACCTGGGAGAGGCACAGCGTTTGAAACGACAACGCTATTTTCATTTCCATCAATTTCTGCATCAAGGCGCAGTGAGAAGAAGTGTTGATGATACTGAGCATTTACTTGAGGGAACACAATTGAACCATACCCTGCAGGGGTGGCTTTAACTGCTAACAAACTCAGGCTCAAGATTCCAGTTAGCTTTACATTGAATTCGATTGTAGCATCTTGGTAGAAATACCAAGAGTAAATATAATCATAGTTCCCAATTGTAGCTGTAAATGTTAGCACTAATCTTTGAGATCGTGTTCGGAGCCTTCTCCAGTTCGAGTCAGTCAGTCAGTCAAGTCAGTGTGTTTGCAAAGGATTCCGGGAAAATGAACTTTCCCTATGCAATCAACTCATTAGCGTTGTAGCCAATACCATACTGCCCTCCATCAAAGAGCTAAAATTACAAAGCGCTATCATCCCTAAAATCGTTTGTAGTGTTGAAACAAATCCTTTTCCTTTCCAGCTTACATGTTTCCTGTGGTAAGGTGGACGAGGATCACTAAATTTACGCAAGTAAGCAATTTCAAGAAGGAGCTTTTATTAATAGTACTTAGTATTTATATAATAAGATCAATTACCCATAAGATATGAATATTTCTGCCACAGAAATTCTGTAGAACAGGGGACTAACTTTGCCCTAATCATTATAACTAACATGGTTTATTACGAGACCTTCCCGTCCATTAAATCTGTTGAGGAAACACTATAAATTAGCTCGTTCATATCAAAAACATCTATGACCCATATACAAAAGTATATCATGACGCTCAGTTTTCTTCCTTTGTTGTCCCCGCAGCTTGAAACACTATAAATTAGCTCGTTCATATCAAAAACATCTATGACCCATGTACAAAAGTATATCATGACGCTCAGGTTTCTTCCTTTGTTGTCCCCGCAGCTTACACATTGAGCTCATGCATCATTGAGTAAAATGTAAAAATAGTGCGGGGATTCGTGTTGACAGCTGCAATAGAGCTTAGTAGGTTTCGCGAATCATGTTCAGTTTTATGAAGGCGAATAGGTAGTTCTCCTCAAATGAGTTAAATTAAAGTTTTGATGGAGGTACTAACTAACTGTGTACGCATGTCACTTTCGCTTAATAAACATTACCACTTTACGTGTGTTGTCGTCTAATTTTAACCGTTTAATAAAGTTCTTATTCTGCAGTGCAAAAATGTATCTTGTTTGGTGACGACAACTCATGTCGTTGGGTGATAAGGGGTGAGGGCGAGGCTGGGATTTGCATGAAATCCAAATGGATTCCCAACGGGGAATACTTCAAGGCTTGTTGTGCCGTGAAATTAAGCTATTGTTTAAGGATTTGCGTGATTTGCGTGACATTATCTTTCCAGATCGTCAATGCCCACTTGGATCCGGGGGAGTGTGAGTTACCAGGACCGACTCCTATCGATACGTTGCAATAAAGTTGCAGTACGCCAACCTTAACCATAGCTAAAAATAATTTCGTCTGTTGTCTTGCAGGAGATTTGTCGACCAACTGGCCGTTAGTTTGTGGGGTAACCTTGGCGCTGATGGTAGCTATATGTGCACCCCTGCTTTTCAAGTTAAAGCACGTATTTGTGGAGCGTAATAAAGGAGTGCTTCGGACTGATGCGGCAGAAAATATGGAGATGTTTAATCTCGACTTGAGCGTTGTCGACATTGGATTCGACGAAAGAGAAAGAGAGTCAATTTTATAAAACTACAGTTTTATTTAATAAAAAAATACAAAAATATGTAATTTCGGAAGAATATAACATTAATATTCAACATTGGTGGAGATTGCATTGCAAACTTATATATGATAACTTGTGTACGATATATGGCGGAGTTACTATATCCATGCATGACATCCCATGTCCCCAAGAGGTTTCCGCTTCCGAGGATTTTTAAAAATTTCCGAGCGGCATGACAAATGCTATTTTTTAATTCACGTTTCATTTGTAATTTATCTTGTTGAGGATTGAATAGCTCGGAGGGAACTCGAGCTTTGAAGTAAAACTTTGTAATGAAGTCTTCAACCTTCATTCCCCACTTGGAGCGGCATTTTGTTATGTACTGTTGCACTTCAATGCAAACACCTAGTTGTTGCAAATATAGTTCGCTTGTAAGCAACCATGGCAAGTCATTTCTGCTCAGCTTTTCAAAGCCAATCCTCTTGCTAAGCTCAAGTACCCTGCACAGGGAGCCCACGTATGAGATCAGGGTGAACTTCTCCTGCATACAAAAAGAATTATTAAATTTATAATGATTGTAAGTTTTAAATTAAACTTGATCACCTTTTTGCATTCCGTCCAATTTTTCGGTAAATTGAAAAGAAGGGAGCTATTTGAATACGGTTGCTGCAGAAACAACTGCGAAGTTTCGCGAGTCACGGACAGTTTGTCGAGCGGAACGATGCGAGGAATAACCGAGATGCCCGTCGCGTCAGCGAGGTGTGAAGATACAGAAGCAACTGCCGATGATTGAGGAGGGGTGTGTGTGGATGTTGGGGGATGTGGAGTGATTGCAGAGGGTTTAGCTATAATAGCTGCGGAGGAAAAAAGTGCTGTTCTAGAGGGCTGAGGACGAATGGCTTTGAAGGGCTGCGGAGGGGTAGCAGGGGGTTTAGGAATGGCGAATTTGGAGGGTTGAGGAGGGGTAACTGTGGAAGGTGGAGGCCGAGCAGTGGTGGAGGGTTGAGGACGAGCAGTGGTGGAGGGTTGAGGACGTGTAGTGGTTGAGGGTTGAGGACGTGTAGTGGTGGAGGGTTGAGAACGTGTATTTGGTGGAGGGTTGAGGACGTGTAGTGGTGGAGGGTTGAGGACGTGTAGTGGTGGAGGGTTGAGGACGTGTAGTGGTGGAGGGTTGAGGACGTGTAGTGGTGGAGGGTTGAGGACGTGTAGTGGTGGAGGGTTGAGGACATGTACTGGTGGAGGGTTGAGGGCGTGTAGTGATGGAGGGTTGAGGACGTGTAGTGGTGGAGGGTTGAGGACGTTTGCTAGTGGAGAATGGGGGACGAGTTGTGGTGGAATGTGGTGGCGTAGTGCTCCTTATCTAATGAGGATTAATGGTACTTGCTGGGAAATAATTTGGGTTTATCGTAGGTTCGGCAGCTACGTATTAACCTCAAACAAATTTATTGTAAGTGCAACAGACTTACTTAAGTACCTTTGAGTATTTGAGTGTGTAAGAACTCACCCGTCCTCAACTCCTTAGAAAATTTGCACGCTTGCAGATCCTCTGCAATTTGTATTACGTCTTCCACGCAAAACTGTACATAGTCAGAATCAGTTACAAATTCGCAGTTATTTGTTACGCATTCTTTGCATGACATATAGTCCCCACAATGGGGACTACTCTGTGCCAGAAAACAAAATAAAAAGGTCACGGTGAGTAGCATGTTTAGTCTGTGACAGAAAATACAACAATGCCTTCCGTTCGTTTGGAGATGTGACTCATTATCTGTCATCCATGGATCATTGAATTCGTACAAGAAATTTTTTTCCATTTCAACATCATTAAAAAATGATGGAATGAGAATCATAACGAGTGTTCACGCTTCTAGATCTCGTGTTGCAGGTGGCCTTTTTAGTAAAAAACTCGTATATGAAAAAATGACGTAAGCGCACGCTTACATTTTTCCGATCGAAAGCAAGCTGCTATGCTTTTGCACACTGGCAGTGGGTGAGTAGGCTTCTTGCATGTTTACGCTCCACAGAGCACTCATTGCGAATTTTCTTTGTTTTACTTTTCGCATTTTCTCTTAAAACTGTACAATTAAGATACCATATTTCCCCTTCTGACAGAAGACACACTCGAGGCAGAGCAGAGGAATGTCTCTCTTTTCGGGACACCGGTGAGTCTTTAACTTGTAACCGGTGGTGAACTCTCCTCCACAAAGGTCGCAAATCTCCGGTTGTTCCCCAACATGACCTCTCAGGTGCGGGAACAAGTCGGAAGAAGCCACGAATTTCTTTGGACAGAAGAGGCATTGGAGGTATCGCTCGAGCAAGTGGATCCGTTGCATGTGATTGTTCAAATTACGTCGTTTTAGGAATCCGCTTCCTCACAAACTGCACGCGTGCTCCATCCCGGAAGAGTGGGTCTTTTCGTGCCGTGTTTTATTTGATTTGTCAGAAAAGGCGTTTCCACAAGTCGAGCACTTAAACGGTGTCTCCCTCGTATGGGATCTCGTGTGCTTCTCTAACTCAGATGGGCTCTGAAATAGCTTTCCACAAACATCACACTTGTGCCGCTTTGTAATCTCGACGGGCAGGTCGTTTCGTGGGGTATGTGGACGCAGTCCACCTCGTGTTTGAAATTTCTTTCTACAAGTGTTGCAGACGTGTTTTTTCACAGTCGAGTGGGTCTCTTCGTGCTGTTTTTGGTGACATTTTCGAGTGAATCCCTTTCCACAAGTGCAACTTCTAAATGGCGTCTCCTTCGTGTGACTTCTCATGTGTATTTGTAAATGGGATGGCCGAGGAAACAGCTTCCCGCAGAGATCACACTTTTGGCGTTTACCGTTATCGTTGGGACGTTCCAGCCTTGGGACGCTTCGTGCTGCCCTTATTCTGACTCACTTTTCAATTATGAAAACAAAACATCGACAACTGAGAATTTTGTACGATTGTTTGCGTATATTTTTATCCTTCTGAAGAAGAAGAAGTATTTTAAGCCTCTACCGTTTTATTCATTCATCGCACTCATTTCACCATCCAGGCAAAAGAATCATACACGAAAGAGACGTTCCCAATAAATTTGAAGCATGGAGATGCGTGACCTCGAGCTTCACTTGGTTTTGTTTGTGCACTTTTGTGTGGTAGTCGCCTCGCCTTCAAAAGAAGACCGTGCTTTGGTACTCTTTAAAATGGCATGGAGGAGTGGAACATCCAACAAACGGAGTAGCCCGTCATATGTTAACTGACCATGAGGAATCAAGCGACACCGTTACTTTAGTTACTACTTAACGTCACGACTCTTATGACTGAAACTAGTAAACTGTAGTTTGGGTTTTACTGGTTAGAGAGATCGTTTTATAAACAAAGAATTATTAAGTCAAAACACTGAAAGTTTACTTGAAACGAAATTATGAGCTAAGAAATTGGAGACAAGGCTACTCGCCAAAGGTTGTCGAAACAATGGTAATCCAACGTTCAGTTCGAAAGGTTTATATGCCCTAAATTAAACTGACTTCAAAGACCATTTATTGGCTACACAAAAACCTTTTTATAAAAGCTTATAACAGCGCACTTAAAGTACGCGGCGAGGAGGGACAGCATTTATGCTCAAGTTGAATATTTAGGCACACGTTCACAACTTATGCGGCAATGAAACCTTTTAAACAATAATCAACGAAAATCAATTTGGAACTGCGTTTGACCGTGAAAATAATATATATTTTAGGCAAGTATGGTTTTATTTCTTTACTCAAACAATAAATATTTCATATGATTTTCTTTAAAAAGGACAACCGGATTTGGACCTCAGAGATTAGTGAGGGTTATTAGATGGTGATGTTTCAACCGATGTACGTTGCAACATGGACGCACTATGTATTCATAGTAAAAAAGTATATGAGAACACCGGAATATGAAATCTTATCTTGAGTGGCCTTCCGGTCACTAATTGAGTTTTTTTCTGTGAGAAGGAATGGGCGAGGGAACCGTGTGCGGGTCGCACCATATTTTGGACGCTCTCAGTCGCCTTATCAGGCCTGGACATCCTTTCTCCCTCCGGCTTTCCGGAACAGCATCTTTTTTCGGGTGGGATCCTCCTCCAACTGGATGTCGACATGAACCTCATACAGAGCCCAGGTGTGATCAGGTTTCAGCTTGCACAAGTTGTTCGTGAACTTCAGTGCGACTCTTTTGTCGGCCGGTTAGCGGTTGTACCTTATACGTTCGGGTGGGAGACCATCAAGTGGAGACGGATACACGTTGATGTCGCCCTCAGAACCCCTCCCAGCGAAACTAGAACGCGTCAGCCCTGTCAATACCATTCCGCCCGGGATGAGTTGTTGGACGCCTGGAACGACACGATCAGCGATAGACGAGGCTCGACGTGAGACTGGGCTTGGAGCACTGATCGGCCACGGTTGCACGAGCTCATCTGATTTATATGGCCAGACTGGATTATTGGACCACCCTGGATTGTGCTCAAGAGCTTATTGCGGGTTCACAGAGCTTCTCCGTTTTCAGGCTTCGCTTCATTTCATCAAATTTATGGATTGGTCTAAATTGTAATCATGGTTGGTCGCAGAAGTCAGGTTTTCATACGGACAGATCGTTACTAGTGCCCAGTCAATAAGCTGTCAGGAATGAGCTTGAGTAACTTGACACAAGCAAAACAACGTCGCACACAACAAATGGATTTTGCGAATAGAAAGAATAAAAACCATTTTAGAATGAAAAATCTTGAAAAACTCAATTGAAAAGCGCCAAATTTTGAAAGGCAAGCACTAGTTTACTCGGATCAGTTGATGCGAGGTTTGGAGTGAACAAGAAGGCGATTATGCTCGAAATAACTCAACTCGTGCACGTGTAACTGCATCGATTTAGTGTCATCGTCATGAAAAAATCTCGCAAACCGTGTTTAAAATAAAACGACACCGTATCATTTACGGCCCCTCCGCATCACAAAAAACACGCAGTTAAATAACGACTTTAAAACCGCAAGTCATGACCAGTGCGAAACAACATGAGACTTGATGCTATGATTGTGCCAGCAAAATGATAAGCATGATAACAAGACAGAAAATGGCTGGATTTTTGTTGAATGTCTTGATCATATTTTAATGAGAAGGAAAGAAAAAAGGAAACAGCACAGAATGATTATGTGTGCGAAACAATCAGAATAATATTATGACTTGAAAGAGTAAACAAACAACAAATAACCAAAAGCCAGGAAACAATAAGTACACAGATACGGTTTTCTTCTTTTAAATTGATTCACTTGTTCATTTCATTGCTGTTCTCCGCACCGATGACTCTTCAAATTCTATTTAAGGGTGTTAGAATAATTAGAAATACTCATACAAGCAGACATGCCATTTATGGCAATGTCCTAATATGACTCGTCTGCCTGTGAGCAGATGGTCCAAAACTAATATACCAACGCGAAGATGTAGGCTGTATGATACCAAGCTGTATCTTCTAGAGACGAACTGAAGATCAGTGTTCGTCTTGGTTTCGTAGCATAATAATCTCCTCTCTCTTCTCTCTAATATTCCAATAAACATAGTATTTACGCATAGTACATGAACAAGAAATTTGTCTTATTTGATTTCCACATATAGCATCTGAATAAGTCCCCTGAAAAAGATAAAAGCTTAACATGGTGACTTCCTTCGGCTCCCCTTCTTCGCGATTTCGAAGTTTTTCCGGTGTCTTGTCGGGGTCCGACAATACCTTTGCGGGGAGAAAGGTTCGTCGAAAGTTTGTTTCGTTCAGTATTTTGGTTTCTTCTTTCGTGTTCAGTTAGCTCCTTTATTTCTTTCTTCATTTATTTCTTTTCGCCCCACAAACGACACTCCGGTGCTTGGCCAGCATCGTTAATTTCTTTTACTGCAGTCATAGACTTAGAGAGAAAAATTAAAAGATAAAGCTTTTACATATTATTAGCGATAGTATTTAAAGATATAAAAGCAAAGAATAGGAGAAATGAATAGGAGAAATAGTTACAATTTGCATTTTGAGAAAAATAGGAAACGAGAGAGATAAAAGTTGAATATATAAAAACCCAGTGCGAAAATAACATATCTAAAAATAAAGTGAATCAGTGCTCCACATATTCCAGCGTCCGCCATCGCCAGTCCAGGATTACCCCAGTCAGCAGCAGAACTCAGAACAACAGATCAAGGTAAATAAAAAGATAATGTATATATTGAAATTAAATAACACTGCATATCACAATAATAACATCCAGCGCGAAGTGAGTGAATCTACAAACCACGCATCTAGTTTACATGTGCCAGTTTATACACAGTTTTAAATTAGACATATGCAGATAGTGACGATCGATCTACATATTTGAAAACGGCATATTTTGAACATAATTAGAAGTACATTGTTATCCCACTATTTGAAATTCATAGTTTATCACATTCTTGTATAAAATCAGAAACAGACACTTTAATTAGAATTACAATTATATGTGATTCGGTAACCTAATTTAATTTGAACAACTACATTTACTTTGACCTTTGAACATTTGCAAATTGATTAAACACAAATTGAGTATCAAAGTTAACATCATTCTCCAGTATTACCCAGTTAACATTCGGTATTACATATATCGTTATAAAATCTGATTTTATAAATGCCATAAAGTATACGTATTACAACTTCATAAGTTTTGAATTTTGTTACTTAGGCACACAATGTAACTTAATATTTAGGCACTCAATGTCATGTACTTAGGCACTCAATGTAATGCACTTAGGCACTCAATGTAACTTAATAATTAGGCACTCATTGTAACAAATTTAAGTTTTGGGATATTCACAGAATTACTATATCAAGATTAGGTTCGCCTACACATTTCTTCTAAATCTGGCAATTATAATTATCACGACCACACGGGTTTCCATATATGCATAGGACAAACGAAAGAAAAGGATAGAAATCACATAAGGCGAGGTACGCAATAGATATTCATAAAAAATGAATTTAATTGGAACCGGATTACCCAGATAGCACAACGCCGAAAAAGGATAGGCATGTCATGTCACGGCACTAAAGCACATTTATTCACGCCAACGCACACTTACAGGGTTATAAGATAAAAGAAAATTATCCTTAGGGGACGCCCAACAATAGGATTAGCGCTATAAAAATAAATAAGAAGCAGCTGCAAGGGCTTAATAAATATACAATGGAGATGCAAGGGCTTAATAAATGCACAATGGAGATGCAAGGGCTTAATAAATGCACAATGGAGATAAAAGGCTTAAATAATGTATAATAGAAATGCCTAATCATATGCAAGGAAAATGCATGATAAATATAATGAAGCTCTATGCATGGGATAAATGCAAATAATGACACGTTGATAGATGTCAGGAGCCAGCCCAAGAGATAAATAGCCCAAAGTGAATTGTACGACTATAAGGTCTAGTCTAGGCAATTCCGAAATAGGACAAGGTAAAGTCGTGGCAGGTTTATAGATATCGGCGACAGTCCTCACAAGTATCTACGCCTAAGGTTTCGATTTAGAAACAATGATAGAAAAGGCAAAGGTAGATGACGAATAAAAATTACATAGGCATCCAGGACCAGTGGCTCAAAAGGTATGATGATACATACCACAAGGCATAAAAAGTTGTTGTTAAGGAAATAGTATATATTAAGAAAACGTGCATGTATAGCCATATAGTCCCACGTATAGGACATACCCAGTGTAACGATCCCAGTCTTCACAATTATTTGCGATTCTAGAACAACCTTACAGAACCCTACCATTATGAATAATCAGAATAGTCACTCCTCCATAACGTGCCCTCCACCAGTCTCCACGTCCCATATATGAAAAATTGTTACCTCCAAATATCGCCCACCTGTATCCAATTATATGGCATATCCCTATGAATAAATGCAATTACATTTATAATTTAGTATATGACTACGGATACTTCTTGGTTTAAGTTCGCGATACCCAAGGGCCATGTAATGTAACAAGGACGATGGGAAGTTATAAGTTATGAGAGTTGAGTTAGTACAGCTTGAGTTAGGCTACCATCAAGAAGTTAAGTTGTAGTGACGACATCAATCAGGTTAGAAATTGTTGATAGGCAGATCAGCTGTTTTTCTGTCAGAATTAGTGTTGGTTTAAGATTTCAAATTTAAAGTTGGTTTAAGGTTTCCGGTTTAAGGTTTAAGGTTTACGGTATATGGAACAGGTTAATCGAACAGATAAGTCGAACATATGGGTATTAAAGTTCATTGATATTCGTGTGCACTGCACAATAAGCACGTTCTAGGTTAGTTACGTACGCGTCAACGAATTACTTAAAGAAAAGTAGAATTATTCGCGACAATGTGCCAAAATGTAAAGTCCTTGGAATTAAAGATGTCCTATCACAGTTAAGGGTTTTTGAACTCACGGGAAGTGACCCCTTACTTATTTCAACGTCGAGAATGACGTATTGTTAGGAGTCCAGGTAAAGGAAAATTACCCACGGGACGTAGGTTAAAATTTGGCAGGTGCCAAAATATTTCAGAAGGTGAAAAGGTACAGTATAGGTACTCCACAATAAAGCTACTCACAATTACAGAAGTCTAAGTCTACAGTACATACTTTGGATCCACGCACCGCTCATTGACTCATGATGGAACCAGTGATAGGGATTCTAAGTCTAAAGGGGAACATTACTATCAATTAATCCAAACAGTTATAAGTATATGGGCCATTTTAGGAGACAAAACGATAAAGACATAGTAGTCTGCACTCACTGTTTCATTCAGCATAAAAGTGAATATGTGCATCCTACCTTTGAACCATATAGTGCTTTTGCACTACATCGCCGAGTTGTCTCCAAACAGAGTTACAAAGACAACTTTAAACCTTACTGAGTTAACAGTTAATGTAACGCCACAGCAAGTAGCCACCGACGGCTTTCGGTTTAAGCAACTACCGGCTCTAGTTATCATTTGTGTTAAAGTGGTTTTTCCGCAGCCAGTGCTTCCAAAGACCATGCTTGTCACACATTGTCACACATCCGAGATTAAGGTCATATTTACGATAGAGACCCACGAGGTGAACATATCCCCACATTTTCGTTTTGCACTCAAACCTTCATCAAACGACATGGACTCAGTCTTCTTACTTGTCCACATACACAAGGTACAGAAGTGTCCCGTTATCGAATTCAGGGAACACTAATGATATGTGACACGACTCATATTAAACTTCACTCAAGGTCATAAAAGGATATAACGTTCTATCAACGTTTGGAGTGATAGACACCCTTGGCTCGGTCCGCTAATGGTCGGTAACTACATCTCAAAGTTGTTCTTAAAGATCTGTTTTCAAATAAAATAAGATTTCATTTTATTTGCATACATGGTTCTCACCCACAGGTATTACCCACGGGATGATTAGAAGAAACCCAAAAGTCAGTACCCACGCGCTTTTCGCACGACTCCTTCTCAAGATACGATTCTGATTTCTTTTCGGGCGGTACCCATAGAAATCATTTGCTTACATCGTTTTACAAGTAATAATATCATCTGCAAGTAGTAATGCGTGTACTCCACAGACAGTCATCACGAAAGAAAATCTCCAAGAATAGTTAGTTAATCCAAGTACGTTAAAAAGGATCCAAAGACTTCGAGTATGCTATAAAACCACCAGTAATTGAGTTCGAGATTAGACCTCAGGTAAAGAGGATCTCGATAAGGTCAAGTATAGGACCAGAAAGATTATACATTACAGGAATCACGAGAGATTGGTTCAAGGTAATCAGAAATATAGGGTAAAAGAAAGACGAAAAGAAGTATTCGTTTTGTTTCGTATTTCTTATGTGGACATAGCCACAGAAAATCAGTTACGAGCGAGATAGACGAATTCTCGTTATTTAGTAGGTTAAAAGGAAATTGTCGCGAAAGACATGAAGTTAAAGAAGTTTTATGAAGTCCAGGTAAGGACATAGGACTTACACAAAAGTAAAGTTGTTGAATTATAAGACTTACATGGTTACAAGTCTTGTTGTTAAATTAAGACAGAATGCTGCAAGGACAGATAGCAAATTGTCAAGTATTGCCGCATATTTTAAATCCTCGAAAAAGAAAACAGAAACCCAATGAAAGTACAGAATTACTTTCTTAGACTATACACAAATAGAGACTTACAAAAAGTTACATCAGTTTTATCGAAAGGTTAGTGAAATTGTAGGAATGGTTAAGTAATGTGACTGATCACCACAAGACTTCATTCACAAGTTCTTGAAATCGAAAGATGCTTCCCAGTAGATAGACTTCCATTCTCAGTAACAATAGTTGACAGATATTCAATTATTAAATTGTCTCTGAAATTGAGACAAATACCCGATTTAGACAAATAACTGCGAATGAGCAACTACATGGAAGTTAGTTGTTAGTAAGCATTCTGGTCAACCATCCAACTCCACTCTAGGGATGTCATTTTAGTTAATTTCTATCAGTGAAAAAGTTAATCGTTTTAAGCTACAGGTTATTGAATATTTCCGATAGCTAATTTAAGTCTGCTAATTGTCTCGGACAATCCGTTTAAAGTAAGGACATTATCTTAATCAACTAGGCCAGACAACAAGAAATCTCATATAACGTAATTGAGTTATTCTTACGTTACCCTGCGTGTAAATTAGAAGAACAATCATATCTTAGATTGTCTCACATAAATTCATCCTAGGTTTGTAGATGTTCCTCATGATTATATTGAATACTTGAAACTAATGGGCATCTATGGATGACAACTCAAACAAGCGAACAAGAGTCGTTAAGAACAATCGTTCAAATTCCAAACTGCTGAAAAGTTAGTCAATGATAAATTTTGCTCGCATAATGCAACCAAATGAAGTGAAAAGTTATCATTGTTTAGAAGAACTAAAATAAGAATTAAAGATAAAGTTGACTCCCGTGAAGTCAAATATTAAGCTAAGATGTCAAATGGTTATATGAAAAGTTAGCTAGAATTGAAGGCTAAGAAAATCTAGGTGACAATATATCATTCTCCAGATTCAGGATAGTGAAAGACATTTAGGAAGTGAAGAAACGAGTTAGGAAATAAACTCTTCAGTTAGTTGCAAAGGTTTTATGCAGGACTCTTGAAATGAAAATAAACCAAGTCAATATGTGTTATGTTTAAAAACAATTACCCACAGAAGAAGAATTATGCTCGTTATGACAAAGCATATCAATGGAAATAAGATAAGTTATGGACTAAGTTCCCAATGTAATAGGATTAGAGAGAATAGAAAGACAAGGAAAAGAATAGGAATAAGTAGGTCTGACAAATGTTTATATGCAAGTTGCAAAATTCAGACTTTCAATTAATCAGAGAATCAGAGAGATTAATTTAGAAGTTCTTTCTCTCAGTTTTGCTAGTTGGATAATACTATATTCAATAGTCTTCAGAAAAACAGTAGGCCACTCACGAGCCATCACTTCAAGTTAAAGATTCGTAAATTTGTTATTAGTAAATTAAAGATTACTCAAGATGATTTATTTGCTAATACAAACATTCTTCGACAACGAATAGTCAACGGAGATTACAGTTAGACTATAGACTACGTTCTCACCAGGAGAAGTTACAAGCAAGCATAACTCCAATCACGTTAAAGGAAATTACGACTATATTATTAAAATAGTGGTAATTACAAGTTTTCGAATAGTACCACTTAACAAAGTAGTTTTGAACACGTCATAAATACTTTCGAAATATAATACTTACGAATAATTGTCCACTTGGTAACGATATGATTACACCATTGTGTTAATTGGGACATAAAGATAAGGATTCATTAAGATAAGGGTTTAAAACCACGAGAATAACATCGTCTAAAATAACGTCATATTTAGACCAAGAGGTTAATTGGGTAAAATCTGCATACTAAAATATACACACTAGTTCAGTCTAGTTACCAAAGACTAGTTATTTTAGCGTCTTTGCCAAATTATTTTGAATAATCACCCACGAGATTTTGCGTATCTTTTGCTTTGTTAGATAACCATCAATCAGGTCTACGTTTACAATGCTTATATTAAGTTTTGAATTACTTAATAATTTAAAAATCAAGATAAATGACCTAAGATTGATAATATAGATTGTACTTGATTCCGAGGTCATTCTTCCAAAAATTTAAAACTATCTGTTGTGATTTGATTATTGTTAAAAGTGAAATACATGTCACATTCAATAAATGCTAGATACGAAATTTTGATAAACGTATCATGTTGTAAAGGCTTCTTTGAGAATCGACATTGTTTTGTTCTTAAAAATTGTTATTATACCCACGGGTAGACTCGTAGACTCAAAAACTTAAGACCCACAAATGACTTACACACTTATAACGTAATAATATTCATAGATGATGATTCATAAGATTCATTCACATAATAAAATGATGTAATTAGATCATGAACACTTTAATCAGCAAAGAGTAGATCATACGCAAAAATATATTGCAAAATTGTTCCATCTTTCTAACGATATTACAGGAATTGCACATTGCCCCATATTATTCAAATTCTTCAAGTCTTGCTTTGATCATTACAAGAAATATCGTAAAAGTTTTCATCGAAAAACGGATTTCTTAGATTCCAATCCTACACTGTTATGACAAATTCCATCCTGCCTTATATCACCAATGACGTATATCTAAAATTATTTTAGTATATTTTATTATTTCATTCACACATTTACTACACATTAAATCACACTGTAATCCCTATAAACCCAAAATATTACCAAAATTTCCTTTCATTTGTAAAATCCAAAATCATTATCCATCAAAAACAGGGGTCTTCTTACTTAAAATCATGTTCCTAATGACCCACGCCAACAAAATATACTTTTAAACATTGAGTTTTCATTTCCTTGAATATTATAAAAAAATTACATCCCGTTCATATTTGCAGTCTTCCTAAGACATTCACCCTTAAAATGAACATTCTTTGCAATCCCTCCATGTATACATACAACATATACTTATTAAATCGTATGCTAATTATCTATGGCGAAATCCAGAAGATAAGAATTCATATTCGAACTTTACAAATTAAACTGGATATCCTATCAAAACCCATTTTCCTTTATATTATACTTAGGAGTCGTTTCTAAATTCGTCTAGGACTATCATATAACTATATAATACTATTACTGACTTTATAAATTCTCCTTAAAATTGAATCACACAATCAAACCATTATGCAATTAAAATCCTTCAACCAATAATATGTTTAGGTCAACTTTTCACACTACATAATGTTTAAGTACAATTCGATGGAAGTTCCCTCAAATAGATATTCATCATCATATTATTCGATGCATTTCAATATTATTTCTTCCCGATATAATTCTCCTAATTTCCGGCGAGAAATATTTTATTTCATGCAAATCTGCAACATCTAAATTCATACTTTTACTTACAGGATAAGTTTTCTTTCATTTCTTCAATTTGGAATCTAATTTCATCTCATAATAAACTCTTTAAGATTAAAATTGTAATCATATATTTTATACATGTATATTGCCTCTTACTTTCTTACAGACACTGTTACATTTTCTCATATTCAAAGACAAAATTACTGTACGTTAAAACGCCTTTTCGTTGAATCTAATTTACCCATGAGACCCTATTCAAATACATTCTGTTTCTAAAAATAGACAATCTTTGGGACAAAGTTCAGCAAACGCTGGCAGAAAGCCAACTTCCCACATGCACAAACATCATTTTCAATGTATTCCTTCGGTCTACGACTCGGCTCGCCCCACACTTCTTCTCCATGTACATATTATACCATATGTCACTAACATGTTATGTTATTAACAGTTTCAATGCACTTTTATTATGATGACCACTAATCGTGTTTTGAGTTTTTTTTTCTATGTAAGTTTTAGTTCGTCTAGTATTCCAGCCCTATGGACCTCCATGCCATCAAACTTCCTCAACAGGATCATAGGATCATCTTGATAAAACTCACAAATTTAAACACATTTGCATTTCATATGTAATGTCTAATATTACTTTATTTGTTTGTTTGAGTCATAGTCATGGAATCATTCCCATTTGCCAGATGACCACCACACACTATTCCGATTCCGTCTCTGAAGGTCATCCAATACTTTCTCTGCTAACCAGTCCACCCTCAACATCATTAACCTCACCAACGTCATCATCATCAAGACAGCAAAGAAATCCAATATAATATAGGACGAAATACATATATACTGAGTATTATACTACAACTACGAGGTATATGAAATAAGATAAAGTGGTAAAAGCAGAAGGCAAAAGAATGAATATAATTCTGTTTCTGTACTTCTCCTACCCCTCATCTACCTAATTAACTACCCAATTAATAGTTGATTCATTATAATGCAACATTGCAAATCTCGTCAATATCAATTTTGCAATTTGTAAATTTGCAAAGACATTATAACGCAATACAACTTTGGATCAATCCCAACATTGCATTATCCACTCGAAGTAAACGGAGATATAAAAATATAAAAATATAAAATATAACAAGGATACCCGAGTGGGACATATTGCCATGATTGTAGCTCCGGAAAGTTTATTTTAACGTATTGCAATTAAATTCACCAACATGATCAACTGTTATGCTATACCATTCCTATTTCCTTTTCCGTATAACCCTCTCAACAAAACTAATAAATCAGAAACAAAAACATGTTGCCTGCAAACCGTATACTATGATTATGCTGAGTATAAAAAGAAGAAATTGAAATTCGATGTCATTTATTATATAACGAAGAAAATTACACAATTGATTGGTCTGAAAATGACATTGTTAACAAAATTATTATAAAATCATAAATGTTAATTCCATCCAGAAAAACGTGTTTAATTATAAAAATTCAAACATTACATCGCAAAAATTGAGGTATATACATAGATTGATTATAACATGATTACCGTTACAATTGTATATTTTACACTAAAAAGTATTCAATGTAATATGATATATTTTACGGAGTAAAATTTCAAAAGCTCGGTTAGTGTTAGAATAATTAGAAATACTCATACAAGCAGACATGCCATTTATGGCAATGTCCTAATATGACTCGTCTGCCTGTGAGTAGATGGTCCAAAAATAATATACCAACGCGAAGTTGTAGGCTGTAAGATACCAAGCTGTATCTTCTAGAGACGAACTGAAGATCAGTGTTCGTCTGGGTTTCGTAGCATAATAATCTCCTCTCTCTTCTCTCTAATATTCCAATAAACATAGTATTTACGCATAGTACATGAACAAGAAATT
>VICI01002126.1:0-18068 GCA_019593645.1 Akabosia matsudoensis | reverse complement strand
AAGGTAACGGCCAGTGTGTGTGTGACTCTGTGTCGTCTTCAATCCTTTGCGGATATCAAAACTAAAAGCTTTTGTAACACAAAAAAAATCTCCAACGACCAAAACCATTCATATGTGAGTGTGTTTTGTGAACTTGTGTGTATGGATATGTGTAGAAGAGAGAAAAAAAATGTCTAAACAATAGGGGTGTACGGTACATTTATCCTTAAGGTGGTACAAGTAATAGTAAAAATTGTATGCATGCAAGGATATTTTTCCCAGCAACACATACAACATCTCTGTTATTATGAACGGTGAAATAAGCACAGGTGAGAAATTGTTAGGAGAATGATAAAAGGTAGGACATGTAACAAATTCTTGCTTGCGTTTAGTTTCGCTGTGTACATGACAGATATATACATATATTTGTAAGGGGACATGTAGGAAAGATTAAGAAGATTTTTTTGGGGCTTGTATGCGTAGAAGTTGTATTCAACGTTTGTGGACAGGTACAATTGTTCAAAGCAAAAAGGATAGATTTTTTTTGTGTGTGACGGTTTTTACATACATTTTGTGTATGGCTATGTGTGTGTAAAAAGATGTTAGATATTATTTTTTTTGTATTTTGATAAAAATAAAGAAGAAGAAAAGTGTGTTATGAGTGTAACATGTCCAATGTCTGGGAGATGTAATTGTTACGAGTAGGCAGGTAGGCTAATTAAAGCTTGATTTTTACTCAAGAATACGGATAAAACTTGTTTAGTGTTAGATGTAGGAATGCAACATTGAAGAGAATTGAATTATAGAGAGGTTTTATTTTGGATAGAACACAGGATGTTTGCATTTGGATGTGAGAAAATACGAAAGATATCTGTAGGGTATGTGCATGATTACTTGGCTATTATGCATAAGATGCATGACTGCATAATATTGTGAAAAATTAGGAAAAAGAAGCATAGAGAGGTTAAGTCACAGTGTTTCTTGGTATGCGGAAAAATATCATATCCATTTTATACACAACTGAAGTGAAAAAAATATACAGTTAAGTTTGAGGGAAAAATGTTGTCACTGAGGAATCATGACAAAACTACAAATGCATGCGTAAATGACTATGTAGGAAAACAAGTATTAAGTGTGTATGAAACGGTTTGTTGTGTCGATATGACAATTTTGAAATATTTCACTGGATATAGGTTTTAGGGCCATGCAATGAGTTTTGCACTATATTGCACCTACAATTCGCTATTTGAATTTGATAGCTTCCTGTTAGTACGAATACATTTTGCATTCCTTCGTCTGGTTGTAAAAACTTATCTGATTTAAACTTGATGGCCAGAGAGTTTTGGGGGTGGCGAAACTGGTATGCCTATGTCTGATGTTGAAAAGGATGAAATAGTCGTCAATCTAGGATCACGTAGGCGTACATTTTTGTTGTCTTTGTACATGAAAATTAACCTACAAAATCCTGATGGAAATATGAGTATGAGATACTGCGTATTGTCATTCATAAACCTATTGACAGTCATCAATGAGCAAAAATACCTACACGATTTCATATAATGAATGTTTTTATGGAGTTCCTTGCATAAAAATCATTTTTCCCCTGAAAAGCAGTTAGTTGAAGCCATCTAGACATATAGACTGTGCTTTTAACACACTTAAGTTGCTGACGTCTGCTGCGCGGCGAACCCCAAGATAGAAAAAAAAAGGATTTGAATCAACATTAACATTTTTTTAATGGTTTATGATTTGCAACGCCTACCCGCTCGCGCACAAGCACCGGTCCATGATATAACCATGTACACATAAATTGTTTGATAACTGCAGATAATATTCAGCACTTGTTTCCTAATGGATGTAGTCAAGATAAAAAATATATACATTTTTCGTGCTCAAACTCTGCAACGATTTCATTTTCCTACCTAGTGTAGCTGAAACTATTTACAAAGCGCTCGCCGGTGCCTTACTTTTATTTCATTATCTTTCGCGATAAAAAAAAGCAGTCAATTTCCAAATCTTCGCCCGAACGATCATGCATGAAGTAAATGAATGAACTGGCTTTTTGTAACTAGGTATGTACGATAACTTTTAGGGAAATAAAGCTTTTTGAACATAAATAAAATACGAAGTCAATCACAAGTATTGGTTTGATTTTATTTTGTTGATGGTATAATAATTTTGAATATTACAATATGTCTGCTTCTATCTATAGAAAAAGTTTAATTTTTTTTTTCATTTCTGTGTAATTCTATTCACCCAGGTAGGTAACAACAGTACACAATATTTCTTCGTTTGTGGGGGGATGAAAAGACTCTTTTCTAGTTCTTAAGGTTAGTTTGTTTTGTATTTTGTATTACTCACTACTATTATGTAAGTATACAATTTACCAATTGATGTACAACCAGAATTCTGGTCTGTTGTGGATAATGAACAGATCTTTCTAACTAATTAATCATCTACAGATAAATATTGTTTCTCAGGAAGCAAAGGAAGGTAACTTTTGTTAGTAACTATAACTTCTCCATGGTAAATGTATGTACATCATAATTGACAGACTAATGAAGCATAGCTTTACAGTCCCTACGAATAAGTCAGTTCTAAAACAGTTCGTAAATTAACACTTTTCCATGTTTCCTGGAATCAGCCACTACAATTAACTCATCTACAGACTGGAATACATTCTTGTGAAAAAAGACAAACGCAAGTTTTAAAAATATGAGAAAGAAACACATCCGTGTCATGTCTTGTTTGCCATACGTATGACGGTTTTTCTTATTACTCATCGAGTCAGTTTTATGATGTGGACGCTGTGGGGCGACTGGAGATTGATTGGATAAAGGTACCCCATTTTAGGGCTGAGTTACAGTTGTCGTTGGGGCGTTGGGTTCGGCTGTAACTATGGTGACCGTGGATGAGGATGTGGTGTTTCCATCTGGGGTTCCTGCTGGTTCAGCCAGCATTTTTTGAACCTCTGTCTCAGATGGATCGGGACCTCGCCCGATCAAGTAGTACGTCATCAGTTGACCTTTCCCTTTTACATTTACTAAACCCCGTTGTTCAAATTGATACCCGTAAAGTCGCAGAATGCGGTGTGTTTCTGCCGTCACTTGGATGCATCCAGCTTTTCCCGTGCTTTCCATACGGGATGCGACATTGACAGAATTTCCCCTGTTAAATTTGAAAGGAATTTAAAGATGAACTCAACATCATGGTTAATTTTTTACAATATGGTATATCATTGTACATACCAAATATCATAATGGGGTTTCCGTGCTCCAATGACCCCTGCTGTGATAGGGCCATGATTGATACCTAGAAAAGCAATGAATAAAAGGTTAACGATAATTTCAATTTTGCTTGTTCTGATTTACTGTTTTTGTCTAGCTTACCCATTTTCAAAACGAAATGATTAAAACTTTGTTCATTGATGCTAGTCAATGCTCTTTTTAATTCAAACGCAAACTCCACAAGTAAACTCAAATGCTGCCAGCGAGTTTTAACAGGATCCTCTGGCTGCGAAGAAAGATGAAGGGTACATTTTTCGTAGTTTTATGTTTCATTGAATAGAAAAAACTAAAAGATGACGATAGAAAGCAGAATAATTATTGCATGTTATTAATTTACCCTTGCTTGCTTTGAAGGGGTCAAACCACTCGCTGCCATGTATGTTGATGCAATGGTTTTAATTTTGATGATGTGCTCATTGAATTTCGGTAATTCTAATAACTGAAATAGCATGAATGAATTTATATTGACACACTTAATTAGAATATCATTGGAGAAAACTCGAGACATAATGGAATATTACACTTACTGCGTCATAATCAGAAATGACTTCATTGAGAAATCTCAAACATTCCAGCCCCTGGTTGTTCACTGTTTCTTCAGTATAAAAATCTACGAAAAATATGATCAAGATATCTTTAGAAAATTTCATTAAAATCTCGAATGAGGTTCTTATGGGTTTTACCTGAAAAGTTGGGCATGCTCGCAAAAAGAATGCCAACTTCAGAGTAACTCTGGCTATATAATTCCTCATGTTTCCTCCTTCTGTTTCCAAGGAAGTGTGTGGCCACATGAGGTGGTAAAATGTTGTACACCTGTGACATAAAAATGAGATACGGCTTACCGGATATTGTCTCATAAAAATGCTTCTAGCTGAAACATGTACACAAACAACGATCGTATACACGCTCATAAAACCTTAAGCACCTCACCAGAAAATGAGATTTCTGGCTTTTCTATTTCGTGATAGTGACATGATCTGGTCTATATTGACCTTCACTAAATACTTTCCTTTAGATCCTCACGCACACACTGCAAAGTCTTACTGGAAAGAGTGATCATGAAAGTAGAGTAAACGCTTTAGATTCAGATGAAACTACCCTGATGCCAAAAAAGGCACCAAAAGTAGTTCTTTCGATGCCATCTGCTTTCCAAAGAGATGTGTAAAAAAAGCAGGTCATACGAGGTGAATATAGCAAGATTTGGCGATCGTGCACTCAAGTTGAACTAAGCTAATGGATGACCAAATGGTTAATAATTGAATCAATATGGTAACAAGTATATAAATTGGCAATCCTTAACCTGTGGGGAGTATGGGAAACTCAGGATTCGTAGTAAATACTATAATGGCCAATGGCCCTATAAAATTGTTGAAAGCTATTCCTATACCTTCATCTCATTTGATAACAAAGCTATTGATGAATGAGTACATTCTGGTTTGCGTTTAGAACCGAAAGGAAAGTAGCCATGTGACAAATTAATAGAAAAAAGAAAGCGACCATGAGTGGACATACCAATGCTTCATTTTTTTGTCGGAGTTGTGTAGCCGTCTCCCTTTGATGCTCTACCTCTGTCTTCCATATGAATAATACCCGGGCGGACTTTTCCAGCTGTATAAAAATTAATACGAAAAATACAATCTGTACATCTTCACATAAAACTTTTTGCGCGCATATTTTGATAAGATACAATGTAAAGCAGTTCTCTCCCGTCTTTATGTTTGGTTTGGCTTTTACTTACCCTTCTATTGAGATTGAATAGTCCAGCAAACGCTACACTCGCAAAGAGACCCAAGTAGCACCAGACAGGAATGAGCCTAGAGAAAAAAACAGTGATAAAGTTAAACAAAAAGTAATCAAACAGGTTACAGCAATGGAGAAGTTGATTCAACCGGAAGAACAGAGAATAGCTCTATTTGTGCCACATTTACCTCAGACATAGATGTCTCTGTGCAATGTAAAAAAGAAAGAATGTCCTTTACCTGTACTCATCGTTGAAAACAAGCCTTTCACTGCATTCCATTTCTGCTTTGAGAGGTGTTACCAGCATCAATGTAACATGTAACAAGAGAACAATAGTAATGATCAACGATTTGAGCCAAAATCCCAAATAAGTGAGAAGTGTGATTCCGAAAAGAATGACGGTTGCAAATGGGAAGAAGAATACAGGCATCCGACAAAACTCATGTTGACCTGGGTGACCCCTATTTGGTAGTACCATCGGCTCTTCAACTTCGCCATCTCTTAGAGGATTATTTGGCGTGCACTCGTAACTTTCTAAACATGGAATCTGTAAACACAAAACATACATAATGCAACGACCAAGGACAATCAATAACTCGATAATTCTAGTTAAACACAAATACTCAACATACCATAAAAACGACGTTCGCTGCTGTAAGAATTATTGCACCGAATACAGAAACAAGCCTGCGGACCCATAGCTCCGATTCCATCGAGCATAACGACTCAATGACGCCACTCATTTTCTAGAAAAGATTTAATAATATCAATGACAACGGAAATAATAACATTCTGAAATGCTTTTCAGCGTTTATATCAAGGTTGTCGGAGTTTATTATCGTTGACTACAAGATTCCCCCTGCACATACAGATTCGAAGACTACATAAAAAAGTGAATTAAAAAGATGTCTTGTGAGACAATTTCGACAAACATTCATACTCTAATGTATCTACAAAATGCAAGAAATTTGTCCCTAAAAGGCGCCTGAAAATTTGCCATAATGCATTAGCTATTCCACCATGTTCATAAATTGCAGACCCATTACAGCCTTAATACAATTTTCCTATAAAACATACTTCATCTGAAATGATCTCACTGATTTGACAGCCTGCCATGAAAATTTAATTTTCTAATGTTTCTGTCACGATACTATACTCAAGAGAAAACTTACTCAGCGAAACATTCTTTGACAATCTTTTCTCCTGCAAATTGCTTAATTTTCGTTGCATAAGCGTTCGTAAAAATCATGCCTCACCTTCAACCGACTTTTCATGGGTGATGTTTCGCATGCTGAAAATGTGGTTATCAACCCAAGGAAAACCAGTCCGAGCAGTAAGACAACCAAGCCAACAACAGTAAAAGATACCACGGAAAATGCAGCCAACGCCACAGCAACCAGTGCACACGGGCAGGCTCCATAGTATATGCCAGCATAAGGGTCCAAATGCTTCGTAAACTCTGTCTCCTTCCCAGAGTCACGGAAACTGAGAGTCAACCAATGAGATTGTCGAGAGAGATCCCTGGCGTGAAAAGAAAGTTGAAAAAAACATAGTATCATACATTTTTTTTTCTCACTCCTTCAGCAACCCTTCTGGAAAGTAGGTTTCTTTTGGAGTCATTCATACTATACTGATTAGTGTCGCTCGCTACACTTACTTGTATCCGTCTCGCGATAACAGTTCTTCTTTGAGTCGAAGTCTGTACGCTTCTAATTCAGTCTGTTTTCCGGGAACATGAGATTCTTCAATGGCACTCTATGGACAAACGAGGAAAAAGTGCACAAGGGTTAAGTGGTTTTTGTCAAGCAACACTGAGAGAAAATGACTTGCACCGTATGCTCTACTTTTTTCTACTTACATTAGAATCTTGCTCGAAAGTTGAGTGGAGATCGGAAGGAAGGTCTTTCGTAATCACTGCTGTGTCATCAGACAGATCCCCATTTTCTGTTGCTCCAGTACAGCTTTCCCTGAACTGGAAGAGAAAAGCGAGATAAAACATGCTTAGGGAAAGGTTAAGTGAAATTTACTTAAACCTTTGCTTAATCACTATATTTTTAACGAGTTTGGTCTAGTGTCTATCGAATTTTGTGTAACCAAACAGTTTTCGTAGTTGAAAGGCCATGTAATGTTGTTTTTATCATGGCAACTACATGAAACAGCCAAACTGATCCTTGGATGTTGGACTTTAATGAGTAGAAAAGGTGGGGTGTTTGGTTAGTTGATTGAATCTTAGGCATTAAAAATGAATGGTAAGCCTACACTGTTAAGCTATCCAAACCTCCAAGCTACATTCTGTACACATAACTAAAAGTAAAAAGAGAAATCTTCTTAGCTTTACACAGTTGCGAAACAACTCGTAAGCTGGTTCTATCTGCCACATACGGTTTTTTCTACCATTCATCTCAAAAGGTAAAGTGAAAGCTGGCAAAATCTTGAGAACTTCGTTTGACAAATGACAAGGATATCAATTACAATTTACTGAGCATACGATATGTTTGCTATTTAATCATTTTTTTCCAGATTATTAAATTAGTGAGGATTCTCAGAAAATCATAAGTAAAAGAGAGTAACTTACCGGTTTGATTGGACGAACTATAAAGTATGTTTTGATTCCAGCAATTCTCAAGATTTCCTCGCGTTTCTCGCCATGTGCTGGTTCCACCTCGAAACCGTCATTTAGGAAACCCAACGTGACCTCTGATATATGGACTCGACTGTGTAAAAACAAGAGAGAAAGACGATGAAACACTGAGATGGAAAAGTGGGTAAGATAGAGAGAAGATAAAACACGAAAAACCAATTTACACTCTTGGCATACATAACGGGTTTTGGAAAAGGGGGAAAGTTTTTATAACGGGTTCAGCAGCGTGAATCACATAGAATCAAGCGGTCCCAGCATCACTTCTCATCAAGACATGTGCTCATCTTTTCGTGGTACCAAGTTTCCGTCTTTTGTGTTTAATATACGAAGAGTCAAATTGAAAATTAGTTGTCATTTCCATTCACTTTTGCCTTCTCTCCACTACAAGATACTTTACTCATTGGACAGACGATGAGAGGCTGCGAATCGGAGATAGGGACTTTCCCTCTACAACGCTTACATTTCTATTTTGAGCAATTTGGTATACGAGTGTTATTCTAAAATCCAAGTAAACCAGACACAAAAAAGTTTTCTAAGGTTTTTGAGCAAAATATCAGTCAATATGTGCAATCATGTTGTGAGAACAGCACGTGAAGGCTAGGCTTTGAGTTGGAGTAATGGAACACGTCGTACGGAACCAAGAAATCAATTATACAGAAGGAAACGTATTCCACAAACATACTAAAGACTACTTTTCTAAACCAAATAGTTGTGCATGCTTTCATCATTCATCTTGTTATTTTGCTGGGGTAACGCTCTTTTTGGAAAAAAAGCTAATATCTGCTGTCATGGAATGACGAGAGATAGATAAAACACGAAGAAAACTTGCCAAAACAGGTAAACAAGGTAAAATGAACAAAAAACGTAGAACTTCATAACTGGAAATATTTGATTGGATGCTTGCATGAAAAGAGAAGAAAATGCCATACTTTTCCACGAAACCATTCAACTGAATAGATAACTCACTCTTTTCATTGTGTACTCATATATTATGCAACGAAAGAGTCATTTAGATATAGACAATATATTCTTAAGAACAAATAAACAAGCATAAAACTTTGCACCGAAAAAAAACAACTTGCAAAAGTACGTTCTTCGCGAAATTGTGCTCGTGTCGTGTGTAATCCAATAGTTGATAGTTAGCGTTGTGGAAGTTGTAATCAATATTTCCATCATTCTAGCGTTGTCTGTGGATTGCTATAAAGCGAAATGATAAGTTTACAAAAACTCTATAGCAGTTGTATTAAAAACCTTATCAGTCGTATAACTATTTTGGATAGCTGTCAAGACAACAAAATTTCGATCCTTTTTTGGGTAAATGTAACTATTACTTACAATATAACTGTATTTTTCATGCAGTTATTTTCAATGCTACTCACCCCGGTTTACCGCTGCTTTCCATTTTATTTGCTAAAACTACGTCCTCAGAATAGATGTCGAATTGCCACTGTCGTTGACCCAATACTCCGGCTAATATGGCCCCCGTATGAATGCCCACTCGCATGTCTACACTACTTTTGGTTTTCTCCCGTACATATTTGATTGCTTTCACCATTGATAGACCCATATGAACGCAGAGAATGGCGTGGTCAGCTCTCTCCTCAGGAGCTTAGGATTATTATCATAAACGCAAAAAAGATTCACTCATACATATTATATTGTTTATGTTCTTTTCATTTTACCGACCGTATGGCCGAATTGTATGACCGTAAATTATTGCATGCAATAAAACTTTGGTGTGATACAACTGCTAATTTTGTCTGAATCGTTGCCATAAAACTCTTACCTCCGCAAATACAATAGTAGCAGTCGCCCAGAATTTTAATACGAATTTGATTGTATTTCTGTAAACAAGAAACCAACGTTAATGAGCAACCTTTTACGATGTGCCTAAATCGTTAATTATTTTCAAATCGTTCCGTACTTCTGCCAACTTGTCAAACGTTGCAAATAGTTCATTCAGGATTTTGACAAGCTCAGATGCAGAGTAGGTTGATGAAATTGCCGTAAAACCTACGATGTCAGCGTAAAGTATACTGAAAAGAAGGAGCCAATTGTTAATAAATCTAAAAAGTGTTCGCAAATACTATCGTTTATTGGGTAGCAACTGTACCTGACATTTTCATGTCTGCTCATATAAATTTTTTTGAACTGTCCATCCGTAGCTTCGCCCAAATCTTGACGCATTTTTAAAGCCAAATGTTCTGGGAGAACGGAAAGAAGAAGCCGTTCCTAAACATAACCGAGCAATAATCCAATAATATGTCATTGTCATTCCAGCAAAGAAACGGATTATTCAATTTCAATTCCATTCAAGTAAGTGCTTTGTTTTCGTCACTTATAAGGTATAAATCATTATGCACGGTTATACGTAAAATTTACCTGTTCATTAGCTTGCTCCTGTATAACCAGCTTCATCTCAAGGGATTGTCTTGTGTCAATGAAAGCCCGCCTTTGCTTTTTATCACTCAGATAAAACTCCAACATTCCAAGAATATTTGTTATAATTATAAGTAGAATGTCCGCCCCAATCTGTTCAAACGTAAACCATTTTATCAGTTCCAATGTATCAAGGATCCTGGGTATGGTTTACTTTTCTCTTCGTGGGCACGACAATAACCAAGGTCAGAAGTACACAACCCATGAAAAAACCTTGTTCCACAGCCCTACTAAAGCTTCTAGACAGGCCACTTTTGTAATGTAATATGTAATGTCTAATTCTGTGATACTACGGTATGACGTAATCGACATTTTTAAGATTGTTACAATCCCTAATTAACGAACCTCCTTCATGGATAAGCAGAGCACAACAGAACTGCGTTCTATACTTTCACCAATAACCTAATCATGTTCTGATTTATCTTGATTTTTCTCCTTACCGCTTTAGCATCAACCTACTCACAGAGAACAGGATATTTAATAGTGATGCCTATGAAACCTTGAAAGTTACGATAGTATAATAATAAACGGTGACCAAGGTTTTGTGTCCTTGAACGTTGTGCACAGCTTCGCATCGTATATTTGTGATACGTCGGCATCCGTTTCAGTACAAATAGAGATGTATTTACTACAAAGAGATTATATGAAACTTCAGAATGTTTATGTTTCATGTGAATATTTTTTTTCACGTAAACTGTGTATGCGTTGTTGTGTTGTGTTCAAGCAATAATAAACAATTACCCTGTCAAAGACATGCTCCCGCTTTAAAAGGTCTTTTATTAATATAGTTTTGATAGAAAATACCCTTTCTAATCTAATCCTTTCAGTTCCATGCCTAACTGTTTTCTTCTTTGCAGTCAGTTAATGAAAACAACTTTCAAGATAAACATTTACAATTTTCCTAGAGATTTCCCTAAATTTGCCAGAGGATCATGAGAAATGATGGTAAATGGTTATTTTCATTGTTCATACCTGTCGTCCCAAATACGGTCTCGCCCTTTCACGGACTGACATAACAGCAACATAAATGAGCGCAACAGTCGTTGTGTAAAACAATGCTGTTCTCATTCTCAGCGGGATGGTTATCCAAATCAAAAATGTTTCCAAGAGAATCCATCCCAGTGCTAACCTCGGATGAACTGACGACTCCACATTACACGCTATTGAACATAAAATAGTTGCCGACCAAATGATCACTGGAATGTGGTGATTTTTGGGACAGCTCTGGAAGGGTAACAACATAAATGTCACTGTGAACACACACGCAATCAGCAAACAGAAGAGACAAACGACAAAGTACAAATTCCCAGGTTCCGGTTGATATTGCTGCTCGTCGGCAAATTCACTTCCAAGTCGACGCGTGTATGCACTAGCGACAATGCCATCGCTGCTGGTGGGAGCATGCACGCCGTCCCCACCGAACCTGCGACGACGTGCCCCCCGCGTAACTATATTACGCTTGTAACGCTTTCCCCTTTCATAATTAAGCTTATATGCTGCCGGTCTCCAAAATGATGGATCTTTGTGTGACCCTGCATGTAAATTATTGCTGGCTGGAACATGAAGACGGCGAGTTTGAAGAGGTGGGAACGTTCTGAGTTGAACTGTGTCTAAAGACTCCTCAGAGTTGGCAATGTTTTCGGGACCAGTTACGTCAGACACTTCACTGGTTTTATGGTGTTTATGAGGGGACGATTTGGAATGATAAGATTCAGTAAATCGATGCGTCGATGAACTCGGCTGCATATATCTCTGAGTCGTACTTGATATTTGATTTGTTTTCGAAGTGCTATCAGATTTCTGAGGAATATCCACATAGTGGAGTACATCAGACGTGTCATCCACGTGAAATACGCTCTTCATCAGACGGTTGTGTGATGCTTCAAGCATAGACGTGTACGTATGCAATGTCATTGTTTCAGGTGTTTGCACATTTAATTCAGCTAGAAAGGGATTCGTAAATGTATCCGATCAACATACAAACTACCGAAATCAGCATGATCAAACGTGTCTGCACTTAAGGTACACAGTGACTTACCTGTTGTTCCTAAACCATTGTTATCTCCTACAGAAGGATGACTTCCACCAGCGCCCCCATATCTGTCATGATGTAATAAATCATGCAAATCAGGAGATTCTTCGGATCCACCAAATACAACAGGATTTCTCCCGATCCAGGCTGAGTAGACGAGAATATGAACCACAGAGTAGAAGAGAATGCAGTAGAGAAAGCATCGAAACAGCTCTGTTCTTTTCTGGTTTGCTGAATGGAGCTGATACAATTCTTCGATTTCCGGGTCACTAAATTTGTGCCTGGCGAGCAGCCTCTGCTTTTCCCCTTTTTGACTTTCTCCAACTGGCTGTATTTTCACTACGCTCAATGAGGAGTCGCAGCGAATAGGGCCAGCCTCTGGATCCATGTATTTTGTCATGATGTCGCCCTCTGATAAAAGAAAACTTTTTATCTAACTTTCACAAAAGCTCGATTCCATGTGTGTTGGATGCTCGTGGAGTAAACAGAAGAGAAGATGAAAATGATTGAAGGATCACAGGTGCATAGCTTATGAAAGTTGACTTGACATTTCAATTTTCCGCTGTCCCATTTTCAAGTCTAATCGTAGTAGTGTGTAACAGGATGCATTGGTTAGCATCCGTAATCCCCTTTTAACTTTTCCTGGATAGTTGTTATCTTTATTTGCCATCTTGATTTTCTGTTTCAACTTGTCCAGAGTGATTTGACAAATAGTATTCTCCGAAACACTTCATCAAACAATACAGGAAGAGCAAGGAGACTTGTTGTATTTACGTTTATTTTCAATCCCCTGTAAGTAAGAGGATTACTTTCCATTCAGACAGGAATTGTTTTTTCACTTCCACTACTAAAAATCAAGTATGCACTGCCATGCATGCCTTTCAATATAAACATTATGACATTGAAAATATTACGACCTTAATAAATTAGTGAAAAATTCTACAGCTACATCCTCCATCAAAAGTAATTACTTCCTGCTTTCCTCAATGCATAAAGAGTTCAGTCAATGAAGATACAAGAATGTGATAAGAGGATTTTAATCACATTAAGGTAATGTTTTCTTGGAACTAATATCTTATATAACAATTTCACCAGAAATTCTTCACTTTTCTTGGTGCAGCCTCCGGTTGCACATTTATTTCTGAGCTTGCTTGCGAAAAAAGCTGACCCAATGAACCGTCGAAGAGAAGAACAGTCTATCGAGATAGTTGCACATTTATTCAAAAATTAAACATATTTGGAATCCCCATCCAATTCGCAAAAACATTGCCACTGCAAACGCAACGTCACCTTTTCCCTGCTGAAACTTGCATGTAGCTTCAGGGAGTACCGACTATTTTTAATATGGTTGTAGTGGCAATGAAGGGAACACATACGGAAAGAAATTCACGAAACTAAAGTGGATGTGCCCGTTGTCATCCGTCCATGATGGCAGGCAACAAACTAACTGACAGACAGGCAAGGCAATACCCGAGAACAACCTCCACACTCGGAATACAATTCCTTCGCTAAGCAAAGGTAGCATTATAACGGCTGGGCATGGTAGATCATAATACGTACACACTAAATAAGCTAACTTTCTCCCTCGCCCTTCTTTTCTCCTTCGCTTTTCTCTCTCCTCGTTCCATTCCCCTATATTGTTTCATCTGAGCCAGGATTTCGTTCCTTACCACTGACTGAATACCTTTCTTATAACATTGTTCCTCGAGGATGAGGATTTTCGGGCTCCGGTTATTTGCCATTAGTTCTTCTACAAGCAAGCAAGCGTTATTCTATGTGCACACGGGTAGTAGATACAAAAATGTTCCTTTCTAGTCTACTTCCCATACATACATGCTTTTATTCTTGTGCTTTCCCTGGTCCTCACAGCTATGCACAAAACAGTTTTTTTTTGCTTTCCCCATAATGATCGTTGAGTCTACCTCTTGCTTTTCTCATCATCATCACAGTATAGCGACCACACTCAGTTGAAAACTATAGTTTTTTATCTATGTGTATGCATGCGTCCGTTCAATAAATGATACAATATAGTACATTCCTATGCATTGTTTTCATAAGCGAAGGAGTGCGTTCATCGTTCTCTATTTTACTCCTCATATACTCTTTTTTACAAGAAATATAGTCTCACTAAAGATCATAGTAATAACAACGATTTCTCTTTTCACCCTCTTGCCTATTCTATTACATTTACCCTTATCTAGTTTACCAATCTTGGAGAAGTAACTCACATTTTTGTACATTGTGTAGTCGCTGTATTAAATCTTTATTATTGTGTACGTTGTTTTCAAGTGCGAACTTTCTCCTTGTCGATGATAATGATACTAGGATTCTCTCTGATAATGATGAGCGGCATTCGTGGTTACTTTGGTGGTGGCAATTGTTATTTCCTCTCTCTACTTCTCTTCTCACTAATCCGCTCAACAGCTCCCGAGCAGCTCCTTCAAATGAAAAAATACTGTCTAAAAAAACTCCGCAAGTTTATGAGGGCAAACCATAAACTGAGTTAAAACGTAGAGCTAGCACTGCAGATATGCTCGCTATTTTTTCACTCCATGATGTTCTGGTATGCCAAAAATATTGCAATATGGTTGCTCGAATTTCTGCTATGTGGTTTAAGGACAACTCTGGTTTCACATAATTTCCCAAGTATCAGTATCATACTTGGGAGACATTACTCTGGAGAATAATCATGGAAAAAAAAGTTATGCAAGCACGCTGTCGTTACGACGTGCCACATCATTCAATTTAAATCGGAGGAGTAGTGGTGGAAAACAAGCTTTGATGGTGGTATAAGCAGGAATGTTAATGGCAAGAAAAATTTCGCATTGAAAACTATGTTTTTATAGCAATTTTCGTTGACGCTAGTGACGAAAGAGAGAAAAAAAGGGAATTTTATGCCTGCACCGCTGCTGAGTCGGCTGAGTAAAGAATCTTTTGCTCAGCTAGCGAATTTACATGGATTTCTTAGACACGAGTAAGATGGCTTACTTTTACTGAAAAGGTTTCATTTCCTGTCCCACTCATTTCAAAATAAATGATTTCATCTTTGTATGCAATTGAATACGATGCGGATGAATTGAGAGAAATGATTTCAGGATAAAATTGCTTTCTTCTGAGATGTATCTGTTCTACTCCAATACTGGGTGTTGCTCTTGGTGAAACCATAGCAGAATATTGTCTGTTGCTGTGTAGCATCGGAAACTTTTTAGTTTATACAACTACCTACTATTGTTCTCGATGCCATCGCATAAAACAGTTACCATTGTCACATTTGTGTCAACTTTTTGAATACTAAACGGCAGCATATAAAGCACATCAAAACGGTTTGCCGTTTTAAAAATTGCAATGTTGTAGTACCGAGACCAAACAATATCTTACACCGTGCAGTATCTGCATACGTTCACATGCAACGTGTGTGCAATTATCTCCGGTGAAAAGTGTACATTTCAGGAGAGCCTACTTGTTTACTAGCCTTCAAAATAGGCATATCTTCATATCTACCATTTAATACCGTAAATACTACATGAGATGAATAAATGGATAATGAAATCCCATAAAAAGTTCATTTACCTCTGTTATAAAGCCGTTATTGTGGAAACTTTGAAAACTATTATTTTGTGCTCCAAATCTTTTCATTTTGGCATGAATAGACAAACATACATTTCCATCGAAAAGGAATAAAATGTGTGTACATTTCTGCACACAATTGGACATCATAGTCAATATAGAAGGCCACCTTGCTCTGTCATTCTCATCCTCGGCTTGATATAAGAATCAAGTGTAAAGCAAGCAAAACGAAGAGATTTTTTTTTTTGCTAGTGCTATGAATAGAAAGCCAGGGAATCGAGAAATGTTGCAAAATAGTGTTCAAGAATGAAATATATGAAGAAAGTTGGACCATGAGTTGGAGCTGGAAAGGACAGGAGAGGAAAAAGCTTAGTATAGAATCTGACTAAGGAGAAAATTTTCTCGTAACTTGAACAAAGTGGAATGTTGGATGGATGAGAAAGTAGAGCTCGACTGTACGCAGAAGATTATGAAAACAGGATATAAAATGGAACGAAATGAAAGTGAAATAATGTTTAAAGAAAAAAAAACCTCGACTGTGAAAGGCAAGAAAAAGGGAACTTGAGAGGGAACAGCGCTGAGAATGAAAATACACATTTGTTCTCTTTTGACTCAAGCTAGCATACAAGTTGTTTACTGAAAGATAAAGCTAAAGTTGACGTTTCGAAGATGATCAAATGTTAAATTATTTGGGAAGCCGTTTCTCACCACAGGAGAACCATGCTGGGAAAAGTTGACGGAATAACTGGAGCCAAGTAGTACGAGAGAAATTTGAGCTGGCTCTACCATGATATCGTACTCTGTTCATATTTAGTACTACTTTTGTAAATATGCTTACATACCTAAATACATACACAAACACTTGTGTTGTTTCTTTTCTCTATTAAGAAAGCTTTTCGTTTCTTTTTCAGATTTTTTCCAGAAGTTTGTTTGCACTGGAATTTTTTTTTAAAGGTCTGGAGAATTTACAGCGTTTGTCTCTATATCTCATTGAGTTTTCTTTTAAGCATTCAAGTTGTACAGTGTATGGGAAAGTAGGCATTTCTGCGATGCCGCCACCATCTCCTTTCCCATTTGGAGATAATCAAAGCAAGGCTACAAGATTTCTACTGCAGGGCATGCAACACAAGCTTCTTCTCTCAAAACACCCTTAGCAATTCCTAGTGTGCAACTTTTTCCTCGGGAACCCTTTCATTTTCTTTCTCATTTTTCGCTAAAGAGAACGCAAACAACGACGACGGCGCGGCAACAACTTTCACCTTGCTTCGTATCATTTCATACATTGTATATTATGAATCCAGCAGAAGTTTTAGCTAGCTTTATTATGCTTTCCTCTTCAATCAATATTATTTACGGTATACCCAGCTCGCAGGTAGGACTGAATGATGTCCTTTACACAAATGTTCGCGATCATGGTAGCTTGTTAAGTTGCCAACTATAAAATTTATTTTTTATTAAAAAAATAGCTGTTCCGTCGCAAACATCTGGATGCCTGCCATTCAACTTCGACAACAGCGGTGGAGATGTTTACATAAAATTCATGTTGTACCTTCAAAGTGTCATGAAAACGGCAAAAAAAAAGAAGAAAAAAAAAAAAAAAAAAAAAAAAAAAGAGGCAACCTGCATTTTATTTCTTATAAGGAAGTGTCTGGTACAGATTTTCCATTGTTTACCTTGTGAGTAAATGTATTTAGAATCAAGTGATAGAACAATACCTATGATGACACTATGTCTACAACAATTAGTTAATCTTAAATGTTTACTTTTAGAGAGCTTCCGGTTGGTTTATTAAAACAGCAGGCTAATAAGCGTTTACAAAAGTCATGGAGGTATCTAAGACAACTTAAACAACGTTTTAAACGTTTCTAATAAACCTCTCACCTGTAATCGTTTTCGATAATTTCATACTTTTAAAGAGTTAGGAACACAAACGTAGGTGGGTAATGGTAAGGTAATGCCAGGAAGGAAGTACCAAGTTGTAAATTAAATTTAGTGGAAGTGGACGTTTGTATCACGACTGGTCGCCTGCTTTTAAACGATTTACGTACGAACGATGTTTCCAGAGACGATCATTTTCCGCGTTTTACTTTCAAACAAGCAAACTAGACTAGACATCCATTTAATTCTGCTGAAGGAAAGTTTGTTCAACGATATAGAAGATTTATTACTTCTCGCCACATAGCTAAAGGGTTAAACAACCTCAAATGTTTGGACGGGAGATGAGAGGAAAGAAAGTAGTATGTTTCCCAAGGCTGGGAAAAACTCAAGACTCTTTATTTACTTGTTTAGTTTCTTACTTTACTGGAGTTCCTTCTTTTTCACATATTTGTCATCCCATGGAGCTTCTGTTTTTCCTTTCAGTAAATGGAAAAGTAGGAGTAAA